>VZRF01005942.1:1194212-1245773 GCA_013396875.1 Vireo altiloquus | reverse complement strand
TCTATGATTCTATGATCTTCTCTTGTTGGATGTTATTTAGTTCTTATATTATGCATCTACCATGCATTTACTTTATGGCATACATGAATTTATATATCTTTGTATAACCCTTCACTTGCCTCCTATATGGGCTGAAAAGTTATAATTTATTCAACAGTTCCTTCTACAGTTTGATACTTTTAAACATTTTTTGTCACACACCTTGTCATGTGAAAGGCAGCTTTCCTTGAACCCTTTGTATTGGGAAGACAAACATGTGCCCAACCAGCCTGTCAGCACCCTGTTACATAGACCCCACTTCACAGACCACTGCATTGGGATGTGGTTCATTCACTCAGGGTCATGCACCAACAACACCTGCACTTTTATTTGGAATATTGTCAGGTTTGTCAACTCTCTTTATTTGCTGCCAGCTGCTGCTAGTACCCCTAAAGGACTCACATTAAGCAGTGTGTGGAATGACACTCTATATTAACAAACACCATGATAGTAGAAGACTGCAATGGGCTGTTCAGAGATTGCCATTGATAGTATGGTGACAGCAAAAATGAACTTGAAGTGATATACAGACAAGTTCCTATCAGAAATGAAAGCTAGCTTGAGATAATCATTGTTCATAGGATAAGGTTACCCAACACGGGAGAAGACAGGTTCGGGTCGTTGACCAGTCCTAGAAGTTTTGATGGAGTCTTCATTGACTTCCCTCCCTACATAAGCTGTATTTATATTTATGTCTTTGAGGGAGGGAAAAAAGGTAATCTTAAAGTTGATGTCAGTTTGTGTTTAGGTGGAGTTTGACTGACTTTAGTCATTAGCATAGGTTGGGGCCTAAAAAGCAATATGCATTCTGAAGTTAATTAAGCAAAATTCAGTTCTTGATTAACATCTAAATCATTATTTGACTTAGTTCCCATTAACATTTTTTTAGATGGAGCATAACCACAATACCTCTGTGTTGTTCAATCCTTTGTTTCATATCTGCAGTATTCCTCCTCTTTAGGTGTGCAGTTTGTTCCTTGTGAACTACAGCCAACATACACACTCCTTGCTGACCTTTGTTTTTTGGTCTTGTCCCCACACATCTCCAGACCTTTTTCAGTTCTGCTACAATGTTTTCACTAGGAAGAATTATACATGATATTCAGATGTGCATATACCACACATTTCTACAGAAAAGGGCATAATGAAGATTTCTATTTTGTTTGCTATTTTTTACATAATAATTCATAGAATTACATTTGTTTTCTTGACTGCTCTTGCACTGACCTGATACTTTCATGGAGCTGTGTGTTATGACACAGAGATCTCCTTTCTCATTAATGATTGTCACCTGTCCACCCATCACTGTTTGCACAAAGATTTTTCATTGCTTTTTACTCCTGTTCAAGTTCCAGATAAGTCTGATCCATAATTTCTGCTGAAATCCTAAGATTCTTCTATGCCCACTGACTCTCCAAATTCCAATGTGGATTTTATTTTATTTGTTATCACCCCGTGACTTCTCTTGGAGCTATTCTAGTCTGTATAAATAATCCACTAAGGGAAGGATTTAAATACTCAAGGCAGCTCTTCCATGTTACCTCGGAAATAGCTAATTATTTGTACAAAAGGAAACTGTCCCAAAGAAAACAAGACTGACTGAAAGGATGCTAAATTTTGCAGAATTCCTCCATATTCAGGAGAAAGATGTTTGTGAAAAGGTGCCCCAAAACTTTTTTCCACTGGCTATTAAGGACACTTAGTTTCTTGCATGTGTTCTCCTTCACCCACTTGTCTCAGCTCAGTGAACAGAGCATTCAACCAAACATTTATGGAGGTAATGTAAGGATCTGAACAAGAGCATCCATTCTTTGAGGTAAATTCCCTAGTTAATGGGAGCTAGTCATTCCATAGTTTTAAGGAAAGCTTCTTTCTTTTTCTGATTTGGACAACACACTTTTTAATGAATCCAAGAAACTTTTGGATAAAGTTATGGGAAATAAGTTAAGAAGCCATACTCACAAAAAAAGTGAGTATGGAATAATGAGAAAGTAAATGAGCATAAGAAAAATAACTCCTCTGGAGTTAAAATGGAGACGAATAAGATATAACTATGAAAAGTAAAAGGATGAAGAAAAAACAAGCTTTACAAGCTTCAAATTCTGGGTGAAATTTTAAAATTACTTGCAGAAACCATTAAGGCAAAATCAACCTTAAATCTGAATTTTGTGCTTTCAATTCTGTGTTTTATATTGGAATCACAATGAAGTCTTTGTAGTAAACCCAGCCCTGTCCCAGGGCATTGGGCACCTCCATCCCTAATGGGGCATGGTGTGATGGTGGCTCCAGGCTGGCATGTTGCCCTCCCTTGAGTGTTTGCGGCTCAGCAGGAGCAGGAGGAACATGGGCGCATGACAGCAGGAGCTGGACATGGAGCTCTGGCAGGACCCTCAATAGAAAGCACCTTCCTAGCCAGTGCTCACTCCATGGCCCCTGGGAGCTTCTCCTGGCTGACCACTGGGAAGAGGTCATGTTCAGCTGCACTGGCTCTTAACTGACCCAGACCCTTATCAGCTGAATCTCCAGGACCCCCCAGGTATGCTCTCATGGCCCTTTCAATATCTTCTACTCCAAAAATTCCTAAGTAATCTGAAATCTCTGTCAGTGTACTTTGTATGGACTGTAGTGCATACAAAAGACTCTGAGATTATGCACAAGGTGAAGTTCATTAAACATTATGGACAAGGACCAACTAATTTCTAATCATTGGGCATTGACAGGGTTTAGGCACGGATCTGTTTAAAACTGTGCAAACTAAAGCATATCTTGACAGCCTCATAAACAGGACTTCAGATGTGAAGGAAATGCTAATGTTAAAAATCTAAAGGATGAAAGATTTTAGCAGGTTTGGAATGAAGCAGTAGGTTAGACAGAAAAGGAATAGTGTCATAACTGAGAAATTAAGCACTTGAACCATGTTTCAGTCATTTGAGGTATCTTGTTCATCTCCCAGACCACAGTTCTTTGGAAACTGATAACAAAGATAAACTGCAGTTAACCTTCCAGGTAACACCTCGTCTCTGAGATCTGTCTCCTCCTACAATACTAGTTACATATTTTGTGTGGTTTTTGAACAAACTCTGGGATTAATGCTGGGAATAGGGGCCTTTAATCTGAACACCTGTGCATGAGGTCTTCCTTCGCTTGTTTTTTTTTCACTGGCAAAATCATGTTCTTTGTTATGTGACGACAGCTTTTCATGGGCTTGAGAAAAAATTCTAGGTGTCCCAGCACTCAATTGCATAGCAGCTGGTGTTTGCTGACAAGAAGGAGTGCTGTCATGCTGACAAGAGTGCTGAGCTGTGGTTGCTCAGCATCCTTGAGAGGTTCATACCTCTTTTATAACGGGCAATGTCTTTCCATAACTTCAATTTAGATGGAATTTACCTTGCCCAAATTCAGACATGTAAGGTTTTATTATGGGTAAGGCAGAGGATTCCACAACCTGCAGTGGTTCTGGCTTCTGAGAAAGAACCTGCAGGCTTTTACCCTGTTTGATTATCTCACACACTTGCTGTAAAAAGTGCTATTTTCTCTAGAGGTGAGTTTCCCTTCCCCACAGGGAGGGCAGGCAGACAGTCGTGTCTGGACAGCAGCTTGCAGCAACCAGTTTCAGCCCAAGTCCCTGAGCATCTCCCAACATTTATCTCCAATCATCTCTGACCTCTAGGATCATGCTCCACAACCAGGATCTTTGCTCCAGTCACACAGAACCACACAGAACCATCAAATCCAACCTTTGACTGGTCACGACCATGTCAAATAGACCATAACACTAAGTGCCATGTCCAGTTGTTTCTCGAATACATCCAGGGATGGTGACTCCACCACCTCTTTTGAAGTCCATTCCAATGCTTACCAACCCTATCCATGAAGAAATTCTTCCTTATATCCTACCTGAACCTTCCCTGGTACAGCCTGAGACATTTCCTTTTGTCCTGTCACTGTTGCCTGGGCTAAAAAGGGATAAGGCTTCTGTGTAACTATGTGTGATTGCCAATGCGCACAAAGGCTTTGAAATGAAATACGATTGTATTTATGTAACAGCAGCATGCCTCTGTATCCCTGAATCAGACCCCTCCCCACCTTTTTCAGACCCCTCTTTCTGAGACCAGTTCTCAAGAGCCCTTATTTTTAACACTGGCTTTCTTTCCAGAGGCCCAAACCCTAAGCTTTCCAACCTAATTAGAGTATGTGCAAATGCGTAGCTTCCTAATTGGTGTTTCTCTATCATGTCTCTATTAATTGTAGGATTCAGGATGTGTCACTTTTGCTCAGTTCAAGTGTTATCAGAATTTGTCACCAGTCTACACAGGCTGTGGCTAGCAAGATTCTGCTTGAAGATACAAAAGCTCAATTCCAGAAATTCACCCGTACACACACACACACCCCCAATTATCTGCTGCCTGTTAGCATTTACAGTTTAAGCTATTTTTATCACCTACAACAGGTTTAGACAGCTGCTTCTATACCGATCATGCCAGAGTGCCCTTGATGGCAGCAGAGAGGAAAAGACATTTTTAGGGTATGTCATCTACTTTAAAAGTTCCATTTGAAGATATAATGGACTGGGCTATGGAAATGCCTGTTGTCTTCATCTGTTAAATAAAGGAAACCCCAGGGTCTGACCTACAGCAATCTTGATCAGGTGGCTTCTACTTTTCACAGCTGATAACAATGTGAAGATGTAAATATTTTTCTGCACGGTTTGGAAAGAAAAAGGTTTGGGGTTTGAGCAGGTCTGATCAGGTGCGAACACAGTGCAGGTGCCAAGAGAATCCTGAGATTAAAAGGGGAGTTCATGGATGCCTCAAGCTTCTTTAGAGTCAGCAATGACTAAGAGAGGTTGTTCTGGATCTCAGTTTTACTCGTGAACATGTAAGATCCCCACTTAATTTTCTTGGTCCTTAAACTGCTTTTTGGAACTGGCTTGCCTGTTGTTTTTGTATTTGGCTTTCTTTTTTCCTTGGTGTTTTTTTCTAGTAAAATATTAGGGAAAAAAAAAAGGCAACAGAATTAAACCAAGACAACCCTCACCTATTCTATTCTCTTTCATTAGGCCTGGGACTCCTGATGTTGTATTCATGCATAATTATTTTAGGTTTGAGGGTTTTTTTGTGTAAACTTTCACACTGGTACAGATAGCAAATAATTTGCATTATATTTTAAGTACACCATGCAACATAGTGAACCATAGAGTTAAAAAAATAAACCTTTTAGAACAATAGGATTATTCAAATAATTATGTCTATGCCTTTAGCAAGTATTTTGTGTATAAAGAGATAAGAGAGCACACACTCCAGTGCGGGTATTTTGTTATTCCTTTTGACATTAATGTCCATTAAAGCAGCTTAAAATCAGACTGAACTTTTCTATTAGCTTTAGGGAATGGCATATGTGCATTTTATCTTCCTGTTCTTCTCTGGCAACTTCTTAAATGTCTATTTATTTAAAATTCAAGGTGCATTTACTAATTAGTGCCAGAGGAACTGTAATCTTAATAGGTCATAATAGGTCATATATGTCATACTGTTTTATATCCACCTAGGAATACATAAAAATGAGATTAATGAAGGGGAGTTTATATGCCAGATTTGATAACAGGTAAAATTGTTTAAACCTGTGACTTAAATTAGAGTATGTCACATGAAAGCCCAATGTGAGCCCAGAAATTTAAGGGATTGTGGTGTCAAATAGCAGTCCCAAAGGAGTATTTTGGTATTCTATTTTCTTTGGCATATGCAATAAATCAATTTCAGTATATTTAAACAGGTATTTTATATCTGATATTTTATTCTCTGAATGTCTTTTGGATGACATAACTTTTGAATACAGAAAACTAGAAAAAACAGGCTCAAAATTATAAACTGTTCTTTGTTCTATTGCGTAAAGTTATCATTTGGGAAGGAGGAATGAGAAAACACAGTGTCATGCAATTTTTATTCTGTAGAAATATATTAATCTGCATATGTAAGTGGCATAAGATGCTGTCTCTCTTTCCAGATATTTGAGTTAATTTACTGGAAGCAGTGGGAGAGTCTAGCTTTTACTTTAGCACTGATTATTTAGCAAAATAATGTACTCCAATGTACTAGCTAAAGGTGGTCATGGGGAATGACAGTATTATCTCCCCAAAGACTCTATTTCACATGCTTAATGCATTTGCGAGTCTGGGAGGTGGGAAATTTGTGAATTTCAGAACAGATGTTCCTGATGCAGAGTGACGTGCCAAAGCTATGGCTTCAGCTTTCTTTTCTCCTGCTCTTTTTTTTTAAATTAATGGTTCCCATCCCAAGGAAGGGAAACCATAGCATTTCCTGTGGTTTGCAGAGAGTTCCTGAGGAGTGAGCATATCGGAATTGTAGTTTTTCAAAACTTTATAGTCTAAGACAGGTTTTATGTGCCATCATTTTGTGAAGGTGATCTGTCTGTCAAATTCTCCTGGCACCACCTCAAAGATAGGGCTGTTCAAAGGAAAGACCTCTGCATGTGTTTTAACATAGGTAACGCTACATTCCTCTGGGGTTTATTGCTAAAGTACTTATCATGGTGGCAGAAATGTTTCAGAATTGTACTCTGCCTCTAGATCTGTAGACCATTAGCGTGAGCATTAAAAAACTCTACACACCGGAGACAACTTTAAACTGCCATTTTGCAGCATCTCAGGAGGAATGAGCCATGTCAGGTCATCCAGAAAATATTTCTTCCAAAGCAGGAATTTTTCTCCCACTAAGCTTTCCAACCCTAACTGTACTCTACATCCACTCCTGTTTTAAATGTTTCAAGAGAGTTTCTGCTTATATTCTAATCTATGTCACATTCCTACCTCAGTGCAATACAGCAGTCTGCAGTGAAGAGAAATCCTGCAGATAGTCAAAAGAAAGTGTTCTTTGATGGGAGACAAAAAATTAACTTTTCCCTAATTCACTATTGGGTATATTGGCTCAGCGTAAAGTTTTCAAATTTTCAAATGCAGTTTTTAAAGGAAAAAAAATTAAAAGCAGATTTTTATTTTTAAGAAGTATATTTAATAAAAACCTTGCATGACTCTGGAGATAATGGATTTTTGTCTGTTCATACTATTAATTCTTTACAGAAAGCACGTAAACTCCCCCCAAATTACTCTCTGTACTGTATAAATAATGACATTCTCAAAGATGAAAAAACCTAGATAATCTACTCTATTATCCAATGGAAAAGGCATCAAAGGGAAAATGAAGAGAAATTGACAGCAAAAGGCAAAAATTTTAGAAATAAAAAGACGGAAATGTATCTAGGAAAGCTTTTGAAACTTTTTGGCTTGTTTTAATAAATGAAAACCCTTTGGAAACAAGCTACTGAGAGCTATTTCACTACCCTATACTCTGGTACAGAAAAAAGTGCAGAGACAGCTCATTACAGTAAAGTAGAATACTGCTGCCCTGGGATGATCAGCATTCCTGAACTAAAAATCGACACAGTTTCTTTCTTTTCATTTAAACTTTGCAATATAGGTTTGTTGAGTAGATGCTTATACTCACCATGTACATATATATGAAATAAGTTTGTTTAAAACTCCAAACAGTCTTATTACCCTTTAGCAAATATTAAACTAAATTATGTCCCCAGCTATGTCACTGTAACTGTCTTCAGCTCAGCACAAATGGTCAAAATTGCAAATAAAAAGAGATTTTCGCTCAGTCACTTCAAAGAAATGGTACTGATAAAATTAACAGTGTCTTTGGAACTAACTAAAATTGCTTTTGCATGCTGCTAATGTACTTTATCTACCACAATAGCTGCAATCAACCAGTGCTTCAATGGCTGTCTTTTGATTTTTGAATTTGCAACATTGATTGGGATCTATACTTCTAGTCCTTCCTGAAAACTCAGTGTTGCAAACCTATAGCCAGAATTTCATCCTTTTTTATATCTATTCCTGGAAATGTATGTCTTAAATTGTTTTATTCCTTATATTAATGTTAAGTATTTGAAATCAGTTCCAGTGACTCCATTAGAATACTTTGCCTTGATTTAACTTTATGCTATATCACTATAGCTATTTTTTCCCTACTAAGCTTCCGTTTGGATTGAATTACTGTTCCTATATCAATACCATTTTCATTAAGCTTTGTTCCTTTTACCAGGGCAAGGAAATATTTTGCAGTTATTGACCAAAAGTTTGTTAAGAATGTGTAACTATTCTATTGACAAATATGTTAACATACTACACTAGTCTATAAAGAACAGATTAACAGGTATTCTCTGAACTGCTGTACTGATACATACATTGTTTTTGGCCCAATAAGACAGCCATAAAACTGGAATTTTCCTCATTTCTTCTATGACCTCAAAGTTAATTATTGAGAGCATTCCCATTTCATCTATTACTTCACAAGTAGATATTTGGTATTGAGATAACAAATTTTCTTTGAGTTATACTCCAATGGTCTATTTTGCCCACAAACTTTAAAGACATTACCCTTGGTAGTATGTATTATTTCCTGATATGGTTTTTTATATAGATTGGCTGAATACTGGTTTGTAAATACTTTCAAAATGCTAATCTTTAGCTGGAGAATTCTATTTGCTTGAGGATCTAGTTGGATTAAGTGTCTTATGTTTATGAAATATATTGAAGTAATATACAGTAAATAATAGTAAAATACTTCAATTTTCCCCACTTTTTTATTATATTAGACATGGAAAAACCTCCAACAGGAATCATTAATCAGTCTATTTTTAATTTATGTCTCACGTACAATACAGTGTGATTATATTGTTTATAAGTCTGCCACTGTAGCTGCTTGCTAAACAGAGCATAAAATTATATTTCCTGTTTTAAAATTGCTTTATAAAAAGATTTTTATTACTATTTATTGCACTGAGATAACTATTTTCAAAGCTAGAAATCATCATTGTCTTTATTTAATGTATTACATTCAGCCAGTTCCTTACAGAACACCTACACAGAGACCTTGGGCCCCTTTGACTCCTGTACATTTCCTACAGACATTAACAAGGCAGTTAAAACTATTTTAGTGTGACTATATCTTTCATTCTGAACATTCTCATCAAATATTGCTAAATGCCTGATTAAAATGGTTCAAATTTGTTCACAGAGTCTTGAGGTGACTTTATGGTATGTATCCTGTATCACCCAGATATGAATCCTGTGCCTTTCTGTGCCATTAAACTGAGCCCAAGAGGGGAGAGAAAGAAAAAATGAGCCAGAGGAACTATTTCAAGCAGCTTTGCTCTCCAAGGTCACTCTGGCTACTCCTCTCTGTGTTCTTCTGCTGTGGGGAGAGACCTGCTGCTGCTGCAGAGAGGGGAGGAAGCACCTTCCTGCTTTTCAACCAGCTTTTGGCTCTGTTTCTTTGGAGAGAGACAGAGAGTTAAATTCCTTCTTCTCTTCTGGACTTGTTCATAACACCAGAACTTCAAACCCTCACTGGGAGATTTTCCACCTGCCTGGAGGGGGACCCTCCACACCGACCCAGCTCTGAAGACGAGAGAGACCACACCCGCAGCAGGACTCTAAATAATCTTCCAGGTTTCTCTACACAGCAAGAGATTTTATTATTTAGCACTATTATTCTTTTCCTGTGTGTTTGCTAAATAAATAGTTTTGTTTCTTCTTAACTTTCCTCTGAGGAAATATTTATTTTCCTCAACCTGGTGGGGAAGGGGTGGCTGTAATCTGTCTTCTATCAGAGAGTATTTTCCTCTGGATTTGTCTCGAACCAGCACACACAGTAAAAAGAACCACACTGCTCCTCTGATCAACTCTTTGAACAGATCACTAAGAGACCTGTCAGAAATACTTGACCTTGTGAATTGTGTGTGGACAATTAACTTATTCAGCCTATTCCTACCAGGTGAACCAGAAAAGACCATTATTGCCATGTGTACTTTAGAATTTTATGTGTAGGGTCTTTACCTGCATGTGGTATTTCTGTCTACAATGACACAACCCTTAGATCTCCCTTCCCTCTTTTTCCCTGTGTCTCTCTTCCGGGCAGTTTTATGAAGATTCAATTAGTCCCTCTTTCTCTGGAAATCCTTCTTTTCCCCATAAGAAAAAGAATTTTAGACAAGAATAAAGTAAAAGAGAGTAAGAAGACATAAAGATAATGAATAAAACTTACATTACATGTTCATAGATCCTCATATGTTGCATTATCAGTTTCCCTAAAAAGGACTGTCTAATTGACTATCCTTTACATTAAAATAAAAATATTTGTCCTCCTTATGAAATTAAATTTATCTTTCATTAGTGATAATATTAATAATTTATTATATTAATTAAACTTTATTGCTTTATTTAGCTTTCAAAAATAATTTTCTTCTATGGCAGTAAGTGACACAGATTCCTCTTTATTGTGATGAAAAGCACTGCTTAAGTCATTACATATATTTTCTTTTCATTTTATCCCCCCTGTTTTGCTTAAGTGAGTTTAAAAAACAACTCCCTGTGTTATCATCTCTTCTCCATTCATTTTATTTCTTAGTCATGCCCTGAATGCTTCCTTTAAAAAAAAAAATCATGGTTTCAAAATGCCCTTTCAACAAAGTCTGATCTGCACTGATACTGCACTGACACGATGTCCTTGTTCTGGCCAGGACAGGGAGTTTTTTTGCAGTAGACTGGAAGGGGACAGGGCTGGTACCCTGATGTTGCTCTATACCTCCTCACATCATCGCTGGGAGACAGGAAAAGGGAGAAAGGGTTCCTTCTGGTCTTGAAAGCATGGTGGCGAGAGACATCTGGTATTTGTTTATTGTCATTTTTGCCTGTGAATCATTCTGTATTTTTTGTATACTTTTGTGATTAATATTGTTGCTATTACTCTTCTTATCTCATTGCTCTTTCCAGTAAATTTTTCTTATCTCAGCCCATGATCTTCACCTTTTGTTTAATTTTGTCTAATTCTCAGCTCCATCCTGCCAGTGAGAAAGTGGAGGGGAAGGGGAAGCGAGACAGTTTCATGTTTTGGGAGAGTCTTGGTGGGGGCACTGAGCTGGGGAATAGCACTCCTAAACGATGACACTTATCTATACTGATTTAGAAGGGACTTTTAAAAACTCTGTGTGAACCTGTATTACAGATTACATTTGACTTTTTTCCTTAACCTCTAATTAATGGAGGTTTCACAAAATATGGAGCAAGCCCTCAATGAGGCGACTACAGACATAAATTCACCCAGCAATTTAGCTGTACTTATTTTGTGTCACAATATTTTTTCCCTTCCATCTTTCCTCCATCCCTCCTTTCCTCATCTTTTTTCAAGGATGTTTTCTGCAGCTTGAAAAGAGACAAAAATTATTCTGATAGTGTATCTCCTAGAGTCT
This sequence comes from Vireo altiloquus, assembly GCA_013396875.1. NCBI lineage: Eukaryota > Metazoa > Chordata > Aves > Passeriformes > Vireonidae > Vireo > Vireo altiloquus. Next base: position 1,234,400 of record VZRF01005942.1, on the reverse strand, counting down.
TGATCTTCTAGATCTCCAACACGAATATGTGTATGCTGACTTTTTTGGTTGTGCCAAAGTGATTTGAGCTGATTTAAATATTGAGACATTAGGGTTTCTTGACATGGATAATTCTGATGGAAAAGAAAACTCTTCATCTTGGCTTACCTACAAGAATAATAACCGGTCAGCAAGGCATGGTTAACCAGCTCAATGTGTTGAGGAGAGTAACCTTTTCTTTCAACTCAACAGCAGCCAAGACAGCTTGTCAGAGTGTAGCTTAAAACAACAGACAACTTCTGAATAAATAAACCCCAGGCAACTAAAAGTAGAAGTAATTAACTCCATTCTTGAGGATTCATCCTTTGTTAGCACTAAAGATTCTTTAAATTCAGATCATGGAATATTGCCTTAAGATTTTCAAAACACAATGATTAAATCGAGTACTACTAAGATTACCATGCTCTTCCAACAGGCAAAGAAATAAGAAGCACGGCAATGTTGGATTCACTCAGTCAAATACCTTGGCCCTGATAGTGACCAATATTGAACATTTGGAAAGAGAGCATAACAGATAAGCTTGCAGCATCAACTTCCTTGCTTCTAGCAATCCATGATTCAGAGACAAACTGTTACATTTATCTCTGTGTTTAGCCTTCAGCAGAACTCTGTTCTACTAATATGAATAATTCCTTTCTGAGTCCATTTGTGCTTTTGGCATTCATCAATATCCCAAGGCAAACAGTTCCACAGCTCAAATATATATCTACTTTTGTATTACTCTGCACCAAATAGTTTCCTTTGATGAATTCTTAATCACTGTAAGAAATTGTGAATAATCACTGTATATTCACTTCTCCTCATTAACTGTGATTTTTGTGCCATTACCATTTGATTCTATTCTATGAGTCATCCTTTTTTCAAAGTAAAGAATGTTAATTAATTTCTCCAATACATAAATCAATCCGCATCAGTGATAAGGCTTTTATCACTTTTCCCATGCCTTTTTCTATTTCTACCAAGTACTTCAATGGGAAGAAGCAGAACTGTACAAAATATTTAAGATCCAGATAGTCTAGGGATTTATATGGTGTCATGTTTTCCACTTTATACAGTATTTTATTGTTAATAATTCTTGATCTAATTTTTAGGTTTTCACAGAACGTTGTTCAGTTTGTCATTAAAAAACCAGAAATTAGTCAAAGAAAACCCTTTTGAACTGGAGTAGTTCTATTTAGAGTGCATCACCAAGTGATATATTTAGGATTGCTTCATGTCTTACTTGATTTTTTTTTTTCTCCATGTGCATTATTTACATTTCAACTGTGACTCTGATTTTCCACTCTAGCAATATTGTGAGCCCAGATACAATTAAATCTTTGTACCAACACTTTATGGTCAGTCTTTATCTTTAGACATCCGGATATTTTTGTGCCATTGTTATTTACAGCTTCACTAATGATACTCTACCCGCATTATTTATAAATATATTGAACACCCTAAATACCATAGAAGTGTATGGTGGGATTTATTCCTGTAATTGTACAATGACAAATGTTATCCTAGATTTATATTATTTTTTCAAATCCACTCACGGCAGGCATCCGAGAAGTTTTAATTCCCAGTTTTTAGTATGATTACCATTAAATTATATTGAAGGGTATAATTCATAGATTAAGAAAGAGAAATTCACAGACCTATATGAGAGAAGTGTGAGATTATCAACTACAGTCAATGAAGAGCAAATCCTACAGTCTAAAAATACTTTTCATTTTATCCTAAACTAAACATTTACATGCAATTCCACAGTATTGGGATCATTTTTGTTTGCAATATCATCGTGTCCTTAAAAAAATTCAGGAAATTTGAGCAAAAGATAAATTTTTTCTATATGACCCATCTTGAATCTTACTTATTATAAAGTATTTTTTATCAGATTTATTAATCTTTCAGCTTATTTTTTATTAAAGCTGATTCTTTATTATGCTTTGTACTAATTTCCCTGATATAGAAGGCTGAGGAACAAGGGTCAATGGGGAAGCAGGGAAGGGAGAACATTCTAGGGCTGGGACATATAAGGGAGAAAGGGGCAGGCTAACAGGGGAAGCAGAACTGGGGTGTATTAACATATTGCAACAAAGGTCCTTGGGAGAAGCCTCTTTCTGTCACCCTAGCCTGGGCAGTACTTAAAATCTTTTCCTCCGCAGGACCCTCCTGGTCCCTTGGTTAATAGGCCCACCATCCACCACAGCTAGGTTAATGGCAGCGTTTGCAGATGAAGAAGTGACTTAAAATACACCATGCCACCATAACCTGACTGGAGAAATGAAGCAGTAAAAGGAAGGGACTAAAACAATGAGGAGAAAACACCACAACAAATGCAATTGTATTTATTATCATGAGCCACTGTCAGATGAACTCTTCAGTGAGGTCACATCAGGAGCTTAACAATTTTAAAAATATATATGGTACCTCAGAAATCCAGGAATCCTGTAACATCCATCCTAACATTCATGTGAAAATTTTCAAAGGAAATAGGTTTAGGCATATCAAGTTTTGAATAGCTGTAAAATAATTTTAAGGTCTTTGTAATCGAGTCCAATGAGTCCAGTTTGTTTTTTTCCTTAAAAAGGAAACATTCAGCTGCTGGTGTGTATGAACATGCTTCTGGAAAGAAGGAAAAGGCACAATGACCAGTGAATGAGTTGTGTTATTGCAGTTATTCTATAGTTCTATGTATTATATAGTACAAGTGTCAGGTGTATTTCCTTGTAAGGATAAAACATAGATATTTACTTCTCTTTTCCATGATAGACACTGATTTAAATGTATTGTCTGGGCTGTTCAAAAAGACAACAGACAGGAATTCAGCATGCTGTTTACAAACTGGGATGTAATTCTTGCATAAGCAGAAGGTACTTGTTAAATAACCTTTTGGCTAATTATCAATTTACACCATGAGAAAAAACATAAACAAAAAATTCTGTAACACATCTAAGCCCTGAATAAGCAGACAAATGAAAACTGGAGTTTTTAAATTTAATTCAATGTAACTTCTTAATTAAATACATCTTTCCTATAAAAATGCGGTATATTCGATCTTCCTTGCAATGTTAATTCTGAATGCTATCCTAAAAAGGAAAGAGGCAAAATAATGCAGTTTACTGGTAATGAAGTATCCCTCCAAATAATTTAAAATCTCATCTATAAATAATTGTTCGAAACAAAATAACATCAAAAGATTCCTATTTGGTTTTTTTTATTAACATTTTAATACTTCTCCTCTTCCTCCAAGAAACATGGAATCCAGTCTGATATATAAAACAATATATTAAATATAGGGACCAATATTTTCTTGGCCAGCTGTGGTGAGACATCAATCCTGCCTCTATGTCCCTGTAATATCTACTCTCAGAACAACTGCCATGAAACATGACTTTCCACAGAAACTAAGTTTTAGCAAAGCAAAAGTTGTCTCCAGTCTGTGAAATGAAGACAAAATTCAACTCATACAGTACATACTACATGCAAGTTCTACATGTTTGTCTGTCTGAATAGACCAATTTAATCTCAGGATTAAATTAAAATATACCTACAGAGTCATGAAGTTCTCATTTCATATTACTACTATATGAAAGCAAATGCAGCTCAAACAGTTTATATGTGATTGTTTCCTAGACTTCTCTAGAATGTCATAAAACATTTTTAGGGAAAAAAATCAAGGTTGAATTCTGAGTTGTTCTATTTGTGTACTTTGTAATAGCAAATGAGTAAATCAAACAGGATAGCAAGCAGATAATAATAATTATAGATAGACAATAGGTAATAGAGATCAGATAATAATAGAAAGCAGAAATATTTAATCTGAAACAGATGTCAATTAAGGTCAGACCTCTACTCTGCTAACGTAGGTCCTTCATTCTATGTGTCCAAAATCATCTGGTGCAAAAAAAATCTGGGTTTATTTTTGCAAACTCTCTCAGCAAATCAGAATATTTACCTAAAAGTCATTCTGGCAGTCCCTACAGAGACTGTGAAGACAGGAGAGAACATCGTCATAGTTCTTCAGTTGTTCAGAATGTATTTTATATCTTCTATTATAAAGTATTCTGCAAATGATTCAGACACCATGAGTCCTTTTCCTCATGTTGGACACAGGAAAAATATTTCCTTTTTTTCCCCCCTTTTTCTATTATCTTTTGTGTCTTTCATTTGCAGAGCATTTTATGTAACATATTTTTGTCATTTATGATAGCTGAACAGACAAGAACAAATCTTATGCTTGGTATTTTGTGTCCAGTACCTCAGAGAATATTTTCTATTGGGTGGTAGATTCTGCTCCTGAGTGACAAGAAGCTTTACATTATTTCTCCTTTGCTATTACGCTGCATACTAATTCATCCTTATGTTCATTCCTAGATAGTTTCTTGGCAAAATCTCTCATCATAAATTTCTTGTCAGAAACAACAGACTGGCCCAAGGCTTTTGGTAAATGACAGAAAATTGTACTCTGTATCATAATGGCTTCAAAATGTATTTGTAAACAATTGGATTTTCTGGTGTGGCATGTTACTGGATACAACAATACCATTTTTCTATCTGAAACACAATTCTGGATCAATCTTTCACAAGAGCAAAGAATCAACACTAGACTAGAGCAAGCACAGTTAGTGGAACTTTCATCTTATCATCTTACAGAGTCTGTAGTCCCATGACTTTATAAATCGAGCTTTAAATCAAGTTTCTTAAACAGTAATGTTACTGTAACAATAATACACTCTGGTCAGAATTTTTTAGCTGCTATATTTATTCTGAAGACAATTTAAATGCGCTGAAAGAGTTTGCAAGTATAATTCAGTGACTATTAACTATGAAATTCTCTTTTAATATACTTTTTATATTTTAATAATCATTTCTGTCTATATAATCCACTCAAAATTTTATTTTTAAGTAAGTCAAGCCATTATTTATCTGACCATATTCAATCTGTAAGTCAATAAAACCAGACACCTTTCTGGTAGTCCATTTATTCCAGAACCTTGGTACACAGTTTTAGAGAACACTGGTCTGTGATTTCTTTCACCATCCTCCCTTTCTCTTTTTCCTTCTCTCCATGTGGTTTTCTGTAGTATGGCAGCTTGAGCAATGGATAATGAAATTCCTTTGCAATTTCCAAGACTGCTGTCAAAAGAGGCAATTATTAATAATTCTTTTTTCAAAGTCCTAGAATTTGCAATTAATTGTACACTAGCAAATGGAAGATGATGTTCATCTGTCATTGAAGTCTTAGGAGAGCTAAGCAGCAAATTTAAAATCACACATGAACTGCTGAAACCAATATTATGCAAAGGAAGAAATCTTTGCTGAGTATCGATAGCAAACTGATTTGGTTTGCCATGTGATTGGTTTTGATTTTGGGGTTTTATTCTCTTACCTTTTCACTGATTTGCCATTCTATAACCTGCTTTGATTATGAAAGGTTTTTTCACATTCTTATCAAAGATATAGCACTTCATCCATGCATCAAAGGTGTGAAAGTGTGAATTTCAATAAGACGACTGCAAAATGCTAATGATAAACTGTTTGCATTATTTCAGGCATATCAAGTTTAATAAAAGTTTCTTTAGAGTTAAACAATTAGGGAAATGGTTTTGCAACAAAATTAATTATGTGCACTCAAAACACCAAAGCAGGTTCTGAATTACACTTGAAAGGAATTAAGTCAAGTAAATAATCTAACAAAAAAACCCAAAAATACTGGCAGAACATATTTCTCTTCCTGAAATTTATAAAAAGACTTGACTTCATTGGTCTCATCAGCCTTCAAAACTGGACTCTCACAATAGATTTTTATTTAAGGGCTATTTGGGATGTTAGATAAGTTTCAGGTGGTTTTTTTTTTTTACTTTTTTAATTGGTTTGGTGGTTTGGTTTTTTCTCCACAACTTCTTTTCTAAGCAGATTTTGAAGCAGCTGTAGAGAACAAAACATATATAAATAATATTCAGTATCTTCCTGAGTATGGCATTTGATTTTGTGTATGTTAGCAAACTCTCTAGGACATAAAGTCATCAGTTTGATGAAGCTTTCTGTTCTAATTTTTGTATCAGTTAGTGTGTTACCTGCCTTCAAACTAGGTATGGTTTCATTAATACAACTCATTGAGAGGCATGCTTTTTCCCATAGAAGCTAAATGTTTGGCATATATTTTACAATCTTTATATATTTGCATACTTTTTACTTACAGCACTGTTTAGGTGTTTCCACTGCTAATATTTTTAATGATCGGAGCTACAGATTACCTACAACTCTACTTCTATCTTTTTGTTGTATTTTTCTTATACACAAGGTGAATTACTCTGTGAATTATGTATTGTAGCAGACAAAGCTGAAAGAACTGTCCTTCTCATTGCATTGACCTGAAATGCATTATGAATTCTAGATTAAGAATTTTTATTTCTTCACTCGTATGACTTGTTGACCAGTTCCTTTGAAACAGTAAAATATGCTTTTTGAAATTCAAAGCACCAAAAAGTAAATGCTGGCAGAGTAAAGTGCTGTTTTTAACAGCATTGAATTTTCTTCTTTTGTAAAGTCTGATTAACTGATCCAGATTTTATATTCTTGAAGTGTTTAAAATTTACTGTATAATAACATTAATTTCCATTTTCTGAATATTTTTTTTTTCTTTTTAATGTAGTGAATACCAAAGCAGTACATCTTCCCATGCCACTGAAACATGGTTAACTAAATGCCAGGGCTTAGCAAAAGTAGACTTTAGTGGGAGCCGTTATGGTATTTAGACTCACTATCAATATCTCTGATTGAATACCAGTGTTTTCTAATTAGAATGGTTTTCATTAATCCTCTCCACATTTTGAGCATTGTAATGTGTGTCGTTATTATCCAAATCATCTGTGTCATTAGCATTTCCTTTCTAGCTGAAATTATCTTTTTTATACCAGGCAAGAAATATTCTTGTAGAAATTCTTCACCATCCTGTAGAAAGTCAAACCATATTGTTTAATAGACATTCCTGTTTTCTTATAAAAGAAATGTGTGTAAAGAGCTTTTCCTGTTGGCTTGACTAGCAGGTGTATTGTTCTTATGTCAGTGATCAAATAGAAGTTGGATCTCACAAAAACAGGTTAAGATCAAGCCAGAAACACATCAGGGAAATAAGACATACTATATGATCTCTCTGTGAAGGCTCTGCTTACTTACCTATGAACACTTTTGCTCCTTAAGGATTAACTCTTTAGGATTTACACAAATAAACCTAAATAAATACAGATGGTTGATCCAACTCCATATAGACATCTGAGAAATCTATGTGTATGCTAGTTCTCTGGTCACCCTTTATATTTAGTAAAGAGAACCAGAAACCTCTAGAGTGTGAGCAACCTCATCTTACAATGGATGTCCTCCAAAGTGCTTACTCTTCTCTTGACTGAAAACTAAATTCAGAACATGTTGGTTCAAATATAGACTTATGTATAGAAATCTAAGATTAAATGGGATGAATTCATTCAAACTTAGCAGAAAAGTTCTTTGGAGTTGGGTTTTTTTTCTGTATGCCTGTAGTAAATATCCTCTCTGAACACTTCAGGAAAAAACCTCTGCACCGACAGTCAAATCTTTTTCTTCATCACAATATAGACTCACAAATGTATGCCCAGGACAAATTCATAATGGTTAAATTTTAATGAACTAATTAGCTTTACAATCCTTCCCTCTTTGGAAATGTATTTTCTAGACCATTACTTGACAGGTCATTACACAATATCACTTTTCTTGTGTTCTGAGATATAACTTAAAAAGCTTACTTAAAGAAATCGCCAAAACTATTTGAAGAATTTTGTTATTTCTGCAACTTTCTTGCAACAATATCAATTCCAATACATTTTTTGCAGGACACTAACTTAAAATAGTTTTATTATTATAAATTTAATTTTTCAATTTTCAAAATAACTTCCTTTTTAAACATAAACAATGGTAGCAATCACAAAAGACTATGACAGAAACACATCCTAGTGAATCCACTGGCACAGAGTAACAAGAGAAGTTAACTTTGCTGTCTTGGGACATTTTTCGCATTTCTTTCTTCTCAAAATGTATCCATATTTTGGCATTATCCTAATTCTTAAATTTGGAATAAAATTTTATATTTTTTTCTTAGTCTCAGCTAATTGAAAGTGACATTTTATGCAAAAACTTGGCATTTTAAAGTGAATTTACAATCACTGTGCAAATTCTTTCCTTACTTCATCAATCATGAAAAACATTTGATAGTTCTTTGTAAACAAAGAAGTAAATGGTCACTTATAAAAGGCTTTGCCTCAGATAAATATTGCTTGAGTAACATGGAAAAAGGATACAGCATCCACACAAAAAGTTTCATACACACACTAATTACACAGTTCTTCCATAAATATGCAGCATTTCCATGCTGGAACACTTAGTAATCTTCCTTTGTAAAAATTTTGTAAAAGAGAAAATGGAAATTCTCATACCTAAAATAGCAATTGAAGATGTTGACATCATGTTCTTTACTTATCTAAGACATTTTCAATAGTCTAAATTTGATTGCTGAACCTGGGTGATACATTTAAAAGTATTTTTTACACTAAATATCCAATATTTGACATATAAATTAAAGTCATTAGATTGTCTGGTGTCTAAAATTCAGTTCAAAATTATTCCATGTAGGGAAATCTCAAAACTCAGTAACAGCAACCACCACACTTCTCATCCAGTTGCTCTGTGTTCACTGAAGACAGACTGGCTCCATTTGCTCAGGAATGAATACATTTATTTTAAATATTCTTTAAGCCCAGTAAATGTTTTACATTTTTCATCTTGAAGATATTGTGTATTTGATTTCTCAGGATGTCATATCTTTAGAGAGAGAGAGAGTCTATGCAGAAGGAAAATACAGACAGATGAATATACAAAGTGCAGCCTTCAGATTGTGCTCCGATTGAACTTTTTTTCCAGTCAGACGACTGAGCAGGATGTTATTTTTTCTTGGTTGTGTTTTGTACCTTTGTGTCACTGACCAGTGGAGCACACAGAAAGACCACACTGCATTTGCCTAACCAAAATGTGTGTGCTACATGTTCTCCCCTTGCAAACTGATCTCAGCTGGCACCTGGTGCTGGCTTTCCTTGCAAGGAGAGAACACACAGCTGGTAACGATGCACAATATAAAGGAAATAATATAAATAATAAATGGAAATAATATAAACAATAAAAGGATATAATACTGAAAAAAATCCTTGCATTTTCTGATTGCTGATCTTCCAAAAATCTAAAGGAATCATATGTTTTGGGGATATGCCAAGGAACCAAATGCTCAAAGCTGGAAAGGATTTGTGGAGCTTAACCTATAGCCTTTATCATGGCCAATAAAGGCTTCTGGGTGATTGCAGGTACTGGCCCTTCTTAAATAAATAAATAAATAAGAATTGAAGGGAATCAAAGGGAATCATGACAAAGAAAGACTGGTTTATTTCATTATGATCTAAGGCTATTCGAAAATAACTCTGAAGATGACCTCTAATTACTCAGTGGAAATGATCTGCAAGATCTGCACTCAAATATTCATCATTCACTTTAGGAAAAGCAAAACTGTTTTTGCTTATATGCAAAGCTCAATGACTATTGCGATATTGTTATTTATCAAGGAAATATTATATAGTTGCTCACTCCAAGGCCAAATTTATCAGCCTTTTTTTTGTCACAGATAGTTTATTAAATCCTTTTGTTCTAAAAGCCATGTGACATATCTTGTAAGGAACTTGTCAATTAGTTCTGCATAAAAGAGTCCTTCAAATTCTTTTGCTTGATTCTGTAGTTCGGTATTATCCTTCCATTTTAGGTACCAACCATCCCTTTTAAGCTACACACTGAAAACATAAAGAACTTCAAAAAACACTCTTCTCAAATATGTTACTTTTCAGCTCTTAGTCATTACTTTCATAGCAAATCAAGACTATTTTTAATTCAAAACTCAGAGAAAATACAATGCGAATGTTTAGAAATAAATGAAAATTAATGTAAAATGTTTCTGCAGCTCAAATTTCTTAACAAGAACTTAGATGGGCAGAAATTGAGAACAAACTACTGTTTGTTCCTGTTTATTCTCACAATCCTTTATGTCTCCCACAAACTTATTTACTCTGACTAGTCCAGAAAATACTGGGCATCAAGTAGCAAGGGAAAAACAGCAAGGTAGATTTACTACACCATTTCACCTTCTGTCCTCTGTTTCTTGTTTCTTCTTTGCCCGTGCTTACTCGAGGGGACAAGATTGCTACCAAAAAAAATTAAGTGAATTTATGATGTTTTTCATTCAACATTATTGGAAACAAATATCTGTAGCTGTCTGGCCACCCTTTTGGTGATTTTAAAAGTGCTTGAAACCTTTTATTTTTTCCTAACATCATCAGTAAATTCACACTTTGCTGGGCCATGTCTTTGCTTAACATTCAAGAACAATGAACTGAAAAACTTCACCTACCTATATCAATGGGTTTTAAACTAACCTATTATCTTTGCCCTGGAAATACAAGCTTTGAAAGGTCATTGTTCTAGATTATCTGTTTGCAACTGAAACAGTGATGTTTAGGTAGTTTAAAAATCTTTGGATGTAAACACTTTCTTAAAAGACTGTGAAGATGCTGTGTTAAAAATGTAGTAGCCTTGGGTGATGAAGTATTTTGCTGCAGTACTATGACCCTTATGTGAAAAAATACTGAAGAGATCTTAAACTTCATTTTGACAAGAAAAAACAGAAGATAATGAAACATACAATGGAATGTGATTTTTCTTCAAACAAACAATACATATGCACTACAAAAAATATATTTTTTTATATAGTGTTTAAAATGTCCTGAAAAAAATACAGCCAAATTACTAGCAGCTACAGTGTGTTAGAACAGCTATAAATCAACTTCTCTACTGTATATCAATTTATATTTAGTAGTAACTTCTAACTCACTGTGGATTTTATAGACACTTTTATGATACATTCACACTGCAACAACAAAACAGTGCTGTTCCTCTACACAATATCTAAGGAAGAAATGAATGTGATTAATTGGCCCCATGGCAGTAGACATCACTAATTTATATGTTAGATACCCTGTGTGAATCTACTTTATTTTATTTTTCCTGTGGTTGTATTAATCAGTGGAATAGAGCAAGAAGCAGGATAAAATGATAAAAAGACATCTCGGTTTAATGCTTAAATATTTTGCCTTAGCTTTATTATAATGAATGTTCATTATATGTTAAATATTTAAATTGTGTTTAAATTGTGAAGAAATTAGTTTAAACATTCTGTCATATGAGTCCATATTTTATGCCTGTAGAAGGATGCTCTGGCTGGAATGCAGTAAAACAACTCAAACAATGCCCTATTTGCAAAGCTCTCAGAGGTGAACCAAGATGTGGCATCATGCTGCTTTTGTTGTTGAATTATGCTAAAACCAGGCTGAATCATCAACCCCAAAGTTCATCATTTTGATTATGATGTGATGGTGTGGCAGATATGGTAAAGTATCCTTATCTAAAAACACTGAGTTGACACAGCTGATCTGGAGACATATACCTGACAGTCAATCACTTTATAGTATAAAAGCCCAGTTCCACTGTCCAACAGCAGGTTCTTCTAACATATCCCTTCTTGGTGTGTTTGTGGAAATTCTTCTCTTGCATGGGGACAGCCTTCAAGTTATTCCTCAAGGCTGAATGAAAGAGTTGCCCATGGTCATTGGTATGAGTGAGTAATATCAATCTGTACTTAATTATTCTGGGTTTTTGTTGCTGGCTTTAATATAATTGCTATAATACAGTACTTTACATTATAAAATAATACACTATTATGTTTAGCTTCTATTCTGTGTAGTAAATAATTCTGATTAAGATATTTTTGTCTAATAATTTATCATAATAAATCATTCATTTTTATATAAATGTATCTTGTTCTCCATCTTTAATCATGAAGGACAAAGTTGTACAAAGGTGCAGTTACTGGATTCAGCTGTGCCAAGGCTCCTCTCTGAGGAGGAGTTTAGGAAGTGATGGGGTCCTTTCTGTACCTCATGAATCAACAGGAGGGCTTCTCTAATAAACTTTGTTCGAAGCTCCCAGTCCATCCCTGAAAATGCCTTATTCCAAGTGCAATTGAATTTCAGTTCCTATGCTGTGTGATACTCAAACTTTTTTTTTCCTACTTTTTATAGTGGGAAGCTCGGTGAAAAATTACAAAAATTGAATACTTTACCTATATATTTTCTTACCCCAAAGTAAGATGTTGTGAAAAATTTTCACGTCTAGTCTTTTCTTTCCTGCTTTATGCTTCACCTCACCTCAGAGAATATTTCTTGTACTTCAGTGTAGAGTTAATTAGATCTGGTCTTACCTTGAAGCAAGAAAATTACTTGCATGTCTGCATGCAGGTTTCAGTTGCAGACATCAAGGAGATTCAAAGCAGAAACCTGTTAATTTGACAGCATTCTCATTCGCAGGAATGATGACATTAAGTCATAATTATCAAAACTTGAAAAAATGTTATGTGTTCCATGACTGTTTGATACATAGTAAAGATCATAAGGAAGACAAAAGGAACAACAGAAAACAAAAGGAACAATATAGAAGAAAGGCATGACAGAGAGTTAAGAAAAAAAATGCTGTTTGCTGTTAAAGTGCAACAGTTATTAGGTTCACTAAGTAATTATAAATTTATCTTAAGAAAAATATTATTATTTTAGAAAAAGGAAGTGTTAGAAACAGCACAAAGCAAAATGCAAGGGATGAAACACTTTGAACTTTAGAAGAAAAGTACAAAGGTACTTAAGTACCTAACTCCCATTGATTTCCTTGATGCCTAATTCTTTCTGGATCTGTTCCTGGATCTTTAGCTGCAACTGAAATATGATCGTTTCATGGAGATCTGCTACACCTATGTTTTCATTTCACCATTCTTAAGTGATTAAGGAATTTGAGCAGAATTGAGAGAAATTACAGTCCTGGTTTCTAATATGTGTGCATGTCCCAACACGTAAGGCACTTATTTGGTACCTCCTGAGGATGTAGCAGTAAGGCAATAACCTTTTCTGCCAGGGAACTGCTTCTTCACTAATGGTCCTCAAAATTATGGACTGGAAACTACCCCAACAGCTCTACATTGCTGCAGGAATTTCCCATACAAAAGCATTTCTCAGAAAAACAGTTGCTCTAACTTCCTGGCTCCATTCTAATGTAACACTGATGCAAACAACTGTGATGACCCAAGGATAAAACTGGTTTAAAAATCTTGTAACGTTTAGGAACAATGAATTTGAAAAGATAATTTTAACTTTTCTAAATCAGTGACGTGTTTCTGATATTTGTTTCTATGGGGGCGTGCTCTATAAATTCTTTACAAAAAACCATTGTGGATGGGAACACCTCTATTATTTTTATAGTGATATTAATTTAATCCCTGAAATGTCATATTAAAATTTCTTTAATTGTCACTTCTTATTTTACATCATATGGATAAAAATGCTCTTAACTGCATAAAAAGAAATTAAAATATGCTAATAGGGCTGACACATTAACAGAGTAAAAACAGGAGAGTTTTGATTGGAAACTCTGTCAAAAAGCAATATCAAATCATAAATTTACCATTCAGGGGGAAGCTTATTCCCAAGATGAGATCTTGATGTTCCTAATGCTCTCAGCTCTCAATGTTCTACTAATAATGGTTAACTAGGAAGTGAGCAGAAACCCTTAAGCAGGTAATTTTATTAAATGACTTATAAAGAAAAGGTTTATTTCTTCTCTTGAAAACAATAATTAAACAGTATTTATTCTATGAAACACTGACGTGTTTCATATGCAGAATGACACAATCCATTTACAGAATCATGATCATGCAGTAAACTGAAATACAGAGTAATTAAAGAAATTTTAAAGAAATATACAGTATCGAAATATGTGCTTAATGGTAATGTTTCAATTTCCCACATAAGTGCAAAGTCAGAAAACTCATATTCAAAGAGGTGCCTGTAAAGAGGGGAAACCCCAAAATAAAAAGAACACAAAAGTACATGAAAAGGCACTAAAGCTGGGAGAAGGGTTTGAAATCCAAATGACTGTGGAAGAGCAGAAGAGATAACAAACCTTGGTAGTGATGGAAGAATGGCATTGTTACTTCCAGAACAGCTTCTGCAGCTACCTAGGAATGATAGTTTCTGCTATGTCTTCCAAAGTAAACACAATCATGTTATTTATTTATGTTTGTTACCTATTCTTGTTTCAATTTCAAATCCTAGTCATTGTGCCAAGTGGTGGGAAAGAGAGTTAGTCTGAGAGCCATGAGAGGAGCAGTCCTGTGCAAGCACAAGAACAGGAAGGAAGGGAAGATTGGGGTATCCTCAGAGAGGCCTCTGCTATTTTGGGCATACCAAGTTGTATAACCTTTATCATCAAATATTGAACAAGCTCCCTTTTAAAAAACAGCCTCGTTTCTGGACACTATTATTCCTATTATAATTTTGTCTGAGACTAAATTTGGTATTTTGCTGTTGTGGGGTTTTTTGTGGTTGTTTTCGTAAAAGTGAGATTTTTCTCAACCAAAGGAAGAAAACAAAAATTCTGGGAATTATTTTGTTGCCTTTTGACTAGTTAGAGTTAAAAAGCATTTAAACCACAGATGTGAAACATTAGCCATCACTAAAGTCTAATTATACATATTTAGAAACTTTAGTCCCTGACTGGTTAAAATTTAAATAACTTTAAAAGTAAAACTACCCTTCAAAATAAAATAGCATCTCTATTAAAAAAAAAAAAAAAGGAACAAAAATATTTTACTACAAAAATCAATCAAGTGCAATATTTCTTAATGAAATTTGTAGTAGCACTAGTTTTTTAAGAGATTTCTATGTTTTATTAAATAGAGGTAGGTTCTTGGGACTGATCTCTTACTGCGCTGTGTTGACATTTACTTCATTAAAGTGTGCTATATCTGTTAGGCAAGAAAGAAGTGGGAAAGATCAAAACACTGAAGAAAACAAGCTGCACAGGCTCAGTGTCTGGAAGCCATCTTTTTTTTGCTGTAATAAACACTTCTAGAGCATTTTCTAATTGTAGAAGTTTTATATTTCAAAACCCATATAAATCTTTCAAGTATGATCTGTGTGTTTTCACATGTCCTATGATTTGTTTTATTTTGACCTTTGAGTTTGAACAAATGTGCATTAAATATGTATCTTGGAAATATCAAGTTACTTTTTTTTTTGTTGTTGTTCAATATTTAAGGCCATGAACACCATGAATTTTGAAAACATCTAAAGTAAAATTCTGTGCATTTATCAGTAACCTCATATTTAGTGAAAATATTTGAAAAATTGCTCAATCAAGTTTCTGATAACAGGAATTGGGGGAATATTTTCCAGTACATTTCTTCTTTATACATTATTTTTTATTATGCCAACAAGAGTAAACATTCCCTTTAAAATGTTGAAATTAAGAGAAAAATACATTTTCACAATGTGAAGACTCATCATAAGAGATGTGGTAATGCTGAATAAAAGAATTCATTTATTACATATGTGTAACTGCCTAGTGCTGCCTCCTATAAAATAATCCTCATAGTACTTTTTTGTTGTTTTTTTTCAAATCTGCTTTGACAAACTACTAAAGAATGACGTAAGTTTTCAAATTGCTGAAAGCATATCCTTAACAGCAACTGCTGCTTGGATACAAAAAATACATCATTTATCTACAAAACAATTATTTGATGATTAGTTTAGCAGAATAAAAGGAAATGTGTTTTCCTGGCTTCATTTAAAGCAAGATGAGAGTTTTGTTTCCAGAGTTGATGAGATGGGCTGAAATATCCAGATTGGCTGCAGAGAAGATAAGTTATCCCCATCTCCTTGAAGTCACAGATCTTGCATTAGTAGGAAAGTACTATTACAAAAATGCTATTATTTTATAGCATAAAGCGACAGGAGCATCTTAAGATGATATAATAAAACAGCCTTGTGTGTCATTCTGTGATACAATATTTTGTTGTGGCTGTGTAGTGGGTTAATCACAAGCAATGGAACTAAACATACACAGTGTAGATACCTCAGAAGTCTTGCTCTTATTCTGATGGATGGAATTCTGACCCGGTCTTTCCCTAGGAATATGAAAACTTTTTGAGGAGAATATGAAATTATTTTAGAGTTATGGAGTTAGAATAGTTAAGTCTTTTCCATCTGTTGTATGAGCAGAATTAAAGCAAGATTGGAGGAAAATTCAAAGTAAGTAAACTAATCAATGAGCCAAACAAGAAATAATAGTGTGCAGATCTAATAAACATGAAAAATCGCATCATTATCTATTTTTATGTTTCCCATTTCCAACAGTATGCACTTAGAGACAGGACAAAAGAAATAGAAAGGTTAGGAAAAAAAACACACTTTAAAAAATAGCATTTTAAAATAATTGGTTCATTGTATATGTAGCAAAAGTGATGACACATGAGGATGGATGACAAAGGTCCCTATAAAAGCAGTTAGAAAAAGTTTACATACATCATTTTTCCTAACAATGTTTGTATTTAGACTTTTATTCATCTTGTCTAACATCAATTTCCTAACATTTAGGCACTTTAATTTAGTCACTTGCACTGTTCCATGATCAATGGAGAGAGAGAAGTATCTCCAGAGGGTGATCCATTCCATCTGTCTTTGACGTTTTTCTGGCTTTTCTCTGACCATGAAGGAGATGTCAATTGAAAATCACTGTTTGGCTTTTATGTTGGACTAATTGCTGAGCTTTTACCTTAGATATCTGATCTCCTTAAGGACAGATTATTTCAATGAATTGCAGGGAGCAAACACTCTAAACCAATATTTTTGTAACGTCTGCTGTTTTCAACTGATTTTGAAGTATGTTTTAAGAAATTGGCTTGACCTAAACAAAAGTATTTATTGTCACTTTTAAGTGCAAGGTTGAAAAATTGAGAAGATTCACAGTTTCTCTGAACAATGCCATAAGTCTGAAGAAGGGCATTGAGACAGGTGATACCTTATATCAAGACTACAGAGAGAGATTATGGAAGATGATAATTTTTTTTCTTGCACAAACTTTATGGGATAGTGTGCTTTGCACCCAAACTTGTGACTCAGATACATTTTCTCTTCTAGGCATTATCAAGCTTGGATTTTTGAACTATAAATTTTAATGTGTTTTTCTGGGTGATGGGATATTAACAGATACAGCGCTTATGAATGGATTTCTGAATTTGAGGGAGCTCTTTATTATAGAAGTCTCCTTAGCTAAGAAATTTATGTTTTGTATTTATGTTTTATTTGAGTACAATTTTAATGTTATAAAATTCCTCCTGCTGACTGGTACACTTAAAATAATGTAAAAAATTTGACACCAAGAATAAAAATATAAAATACTTCCTCTTTCATAGTTTTTTTTTTTTTTTAATTAAATGAAGATTCAATTATACACTCCTTGGATTTCTTTTGGTCTTATTTTATACTGAACATTTGTTACAGTTTGCATACAGATGCAGGTGTCGGAACAGTTGCATATCACTCAAAACATAACAGTATTGTATTTGTAGACATAGGTAGAAAGAAATAAATCAATGACAGGAGGGAACATCCTCCATGGAGAAATGAAAAATATTTTGGACCAATTGTTAAAATTGTTAAAATGGCATCATTTATCCACATGCAGCGTTTACCCAGAGTTCCCACAGAAAAGTATCTTTGTTTCTCCGAGATTACAGAAATAATACAATAGGAAGTTGCAAATGTATATTCTAACTGTGTTGTAGCACACCAAAATAACCACTAGTTCTGAGATAGGGTATCATCCATTTAAAATACTATCTTATTCTTCTTCTATTTTATGATACTCTGGGTGGCTGATTTTTTTCCCAGCAAATGTGTATCCATCTCTGTATCAGAGATAAAAGATGAAAGCAATAGTCAATATAGGTAAATTATAGGCAAGTTTCCCATTAGGCTAAGCTGCATCCTAAAAAACTAGAAGGTGTCTGTCATTTTGTTCTTTATGTCAAGATCTATATTAGCTTTATAACTTAGGACTTTGAAAAGCCTAGAGAATAGATTTTTTTTTTTTTTCTAGAACTACATGAAATATCAAGTAGCTTTTCCAACAAACTTTCTCAGGGATGTTCTAATGTGAAGTGAACCATGACAACTTACAGTGAGGCTTTGACACATAGGAAAAACCATAAATATTGAAGGACACATTTCCTTTTACACAGTCTCACACTTAAGGAGATCTGTGAACTACAAGATTACCAAGCTGAATAAGGAATTAGTCAGCAATTCTGTTATTTACTTAAGAGCATGTGCCTTTAATGTGATTCCAGGATGTTTTAGGCAGGATCTTTAAATTCTGAGAAATAACTGGTGGCTGATGTGACATTCTGTAGCCATATTAGGTAAAAAAGGTGAAAGAGGCAGAATTTTTTACAAGTCTGAAAGAGTAAAATATTCAGGTGCCCTGAGAGAGTTAAAAATCTAATTTACATTTTTAGAAATACTTGAAAAAACTGTGGGCTCAGATGTGTAATTATCCCATGGTAAATTGACAAATAATCATGTGTCATAAGAGCCTGGGCAATCTCTTCCTTTGTGGCTTTCATTATCACACTTGCTTTGCATCTCCAGTGGGCTGAGATTTTCCCTAACAGAAGAAAAGTTAATATAATGGATTTTCTGAGTCCCAAGTCCTATTTCAAGACTCTCCTCACCATTTATATCATATTTGAAAATAGGATCCAGGCTCCTAACCTTTTTAGTAACACTTGAAAATGTTGCTGTTTAGTTTGTTTGTTGTGGGTTTTTTGTTGTTGGTTTGCATTTTTTTTTACTGTGTGCTATGCCTTTCCTCCATATACTCTCTACCCTGACTTGCTTACATTGGGATAAAATGAGATCCAAAAGATGCTGTTATCATTGCTTTTACATTTTCTCTTCCTTAGCTTATTCTTTTACATTGTTCTAAAATATGCCACTTGGATTTTTTTTTTTTTTTTTTTTTTTTTGTAAGAGCACACACAAACTACAGTACAGGTTGACAGATGGATTAAAATACTTGTTAGCCAGACAAAATCATTAAATAAATCCATCTGGGGTATTTTTTCTTCTTTTTTTTTTCCCCACAGCATTACCCTGACAGCAATGATTTAAATCTACAAGTTAACATTTAGTATAATAATCAATAGCAACTGTTTTATTTCTTCTTTGTTTAAAAACTTATTTCCATTATAATTTTACAGCTCATCTTTTCTGGCCTCCTGTTTCCAGAAAGAGCTTGCAGCTGCTGTGCCTAGCCAGCAAGTCATGCTGTTGAATGTCTGTGGAGTGTATCAACAAAATATAAATTCAAGATTAGGTAAGAAAGGCTCAATTTTCTATTCACTCCAGTTTCCACCACTTTCAGAAAGTGTACTAGGCAAATCCCTTTTTATAGCCCAGGGTTTTGTTCAGTTTTGCTGTTATTACTCAGAGTGTGACGATCTGTTCTATCTACTGAATATCAGTTCCCTATTCAAGGGTATAGAACATTTAAATTTGTGTTGCAGACCAAACAGAAGTAAATCAATTAAGGAGGAAAGTAGAGGGGAAATGAGTATAGAAATCTAGCCACTATACTAATTTCCCCTAATTGAGCATTTTGCACATTCAGAACCTTTGTGGCCAAATTTACATAGACCTCTAAACCCCTTATTCTGACACTTGGTACTGCAGAATTACTTTTTCTTCAATTTTCCAAGAAAGAGACTCTCTGTACCAGAAATTATTTTATTTCTTTCACAAGAAGTCTGCTGCTGCTGTGCTAGTTGAACATGTTGCCCCAATCCAAGAGGACTCCTAAGTGAATTCAGAGTAAAGGACATGGCTGAAAAGATTGTTTTATAAGGCCTAGCAGGCACATGAATCATTTAAATTATATATGGGTGGAATTGCAGAACCACCTCCAGTAAATTTTCCCTTTTTCTTCTAAGCCACTAAGCTTTTTCTACCACATGCTGTGATTGCATAAGAAGTCTTCCACTTTCCGACTACCCTAAATATTTCCCATTTTGGCAATGGCTAGAGTGAGCTCTTAAAGGGGCATGTAATTATATCTGTAAGGAAGAAGACAGGAACATTGGACTCGATTTACTGTGGCTTCTTATTTAATTTAGAATTAAACAGGATTTAGTCAGAAAAGCTTTAGGCAAAACTGAAATCTGCACTGAAGATTATCTTTTTTTGTGTCTTTAGCAGCCTAATCTACGTGGCAAATTGAAAAAGTGGATGTTAAAATTTAGGAAAAAAAAATATTTAGTGTCCCTCTACTTTCACAACAAGAAGATCTGAAGCTATTTTTCTGTTATATAATTTATTTTAAAATATAATTTTGCTTTGTTTTTAAAATTTCCCCTTTTAACTGCTTATTCACTACTTTCTTAATTTGGGACCTGGTTGTGGGAGTATCATCAGCCAGAGTGGAATAATCCAGACAAGTGAATTCTGATACCCTGCCCTGTGGGTTTCTGCAGTGAGGCTCAGTAACGAGGGTGGATCAGACTGTGCTGACTCCCTGAAATAACTGGCCTTCAGTATTCATAGCATATTTTGATCACAAAGTAACATGAATTTGTTTGGAGTTCTAAGATATATAGACTCTACTGTTCCCATACTATTTTCAAGAAGAAACTGTTTAGACACCATGTCTTTACCCCAAATGTAGTTCAAATACTTTCTCTGGGTTGTGTCCATGGAGTCAGTTCAAAATCAAATGGATCATTTGTTTCAGATAGTGATTGTGCAAAAGCTGTCAGCCTTCTGGGATAGGCCAGGCTTATCGATGTACTTTTAATATATTAGTTTTACCAGGATATTTGAATGTCCTGGAGACCACAGAAAGGAAATATATTGTCTGGAAGCCACTCCATATTCACATCTCTTTAAGAGCAGTGTGGACAGGCACAGCAATTCCTATTCCTCATCTCTTTGCTATCTATCCCTAACTTCCATGTACAATGTGATGTTCCTTGTTTCCTTTTTCTCCCAGACAATTTGAATCACATTCTTCTTCAATGTATATGCTATTAACATCCCTCACCATTTTGGCCAACATCTGGCATGGGCAAAGTCCTTTGATCAGAGATGTTTTCAGTGTTAACATTTCCTGACCACATTTTTTTTGTTCCTGTTTTCAATCAACTATTTCACATCTATCCATTAATCTAAGAACAAGGCATCTCGTAAGTGGAGAAGGGATTCCCTTAAATCACACACAAAAATATTGTTACTTCACTCATTTCAAACCCTAAGCTGCAAAACTTGTTTTCAAGAGAGTTGCTTAGATTGATCTGGATGGAAGAGGCTGGCTTTGTGCAGAAGGCAGTGAGTCTGTGAGTATGGCAGCCCGCAGTCCTCATGGTCTGTTTGCCTGCTCTACTGGCAATGTGTCTGAAATTATTTTCCTCTGCATTTTCACTTTATTTAAGAAAGGATTTAAAAAGTGTAGGGTGTGTGAGTCTGTATGTTCTGGGGGTTTAGGTGAATGCAGCACACAATTGTGTTGCAATAAACCAAAATGTCTGGAAGATGAAATATAGCCATATCAGCCTTGACACTGGTTTTTTCTAGATGTTATGTTTCATTTCATCTCTATTATATTCATCTCTTTATTCCCATAAATGTTATATTTATCTGTCCCTGAGAGCAATTCAGCCACATTTCTTAATCACTCAGAAGTTCAAAAATATTATTGATTTCATATAAAAACTCTCCTGAGGCACTGCATGAAACAACATTCTAAAGGATGAGATATATAATATTCTTCATGGTGGATGGCAGGTGCTTTGTGGACTTGAATCCATACAAAATATTTAGGAGGGAGATAAATTCCTATCAAAGCAAGTCACCTTCTGGAGAAATTATTAGGTAACAAATTCCTTAGCAGAGTCGTTAGACATTTATTGGCTTTGACTTGCAGCATCCATGCAAACACTGTATTCACTTTCCTTCCCTGTAACATCTGCACCCAGCCTTGTTTTGTTCAATAGAAACCCAGAATTTGATCAAATTAATACAAAATGCAGGTTAACTTAATTTGTCTTTGAATCTAGCTACTCTCTGCATCTGGTGTATTACAAGATGAATATACAAAGCAGTTCTTGCTGTTAAAAATAAAAACAAGGTATATTCAAATATTCTGAATGTAAAGGGCTTTTATAATATTCCTTCAACTCTCCTTTCAGTGAATTTATGCTATTTTTTTTTCTACACAAACCCTGCCATTATGAATGAGAACAGATGAAAATAATAATGCCTGCTCTCCTGTCTTAGGGACCTTTTTTTAGGAGGTGATAGGTTATCTATAAGAAATGCACAACACTTTCCTGTGCCTATAAAAGTAAATCAGTTTAGAAATAAATATCTGATTTTAAAACTCTTAGATCAAAGCAGACAATTTCTATGTTAAGAATGCTTTCACAACTTAAAAAACTTAAAAAAAAAGGCTAACTACTTTGCTAAGGGCGTTAAAAAGTGTGTACAATGTGTCTACTGAATGTGAATTTATACAGTGGATCAAAACATAGTTTAAAACACAGATATGCTTCTGGTATTTTAATGGCTCTTTTTAAAAGATATTTTCCTACATCATAGCACTTGATCTGATTTATTTAGATCAGATAAATTATTATTGTAAGTTCAATTCGCTTGTATAAATTGAAAATGCTTGCATGTTTTTAATAAAGTTAAATTAGTATGGTAAAATTAGAGCTGAACAAATAACTCATAACTGTTAATTTATTTGACAGATTTTCCTTTTTTTATTTGTTTGAAGATTATCCTCTCACAGATAATGCAAAGTGCACATCTTCCCTGAATAATTATTCAAGTACAGATAAGCCTAGAGCCGTTTTTCAAAACCTTTCATATTAAAATTCATCATGTGTTGGTTAATTTCAATTACACCTTTGGGTTACCTGCTACTGTCTTTGGGACATGCATTGCAAAAGCATTGCTTTGGCTATTACTGAATTGTAAATCTAATGTTAAAGGATCAAAAGCAGAAATACACTTTGCCTGCTTATGCTGTTCCAATTTCAACTGAGTGGTGAAAGTCATGTTAATATGACTGCATACCAGGCAACATAGAAAAACATTTTTCAAACCTATTTCTGGTTATTATAAAGTAGTTGTGATTAGCTATCTGCTTCATTTGAAATTTAATTTTCACCCCATATCACTAGTAAGATTTTAATTTTTTTAATGCTCCTATTGAAGCAATCATGAAAGCAAAAGGCTTTTATAGAATTAAGGTTTTGGGAATTGTTAGAACTGACATTTTTTTTCTAAATGAGTTACTGATTTTTCTATTCAGTTGCAATCGCACCTTCCTAAACAGAGTATTTTCTGTAACATCATGACCAAACTTTGCTACTGTTCTCTTTTGTTGCAATTTAATAAGTTTTTCAGCGGTTTAGACCTTACTGCTTTGAGCCTCAGATCAGCAGAGATATTTGGTTTTCTTTGTGGCAAACCACACCAGGATGACTGATCCCAAAGAGTAACAGCTGTTGTGTTTTTGCTGGGATCGTTTTCAGCTGGATCTCTTCCCTGAATAATTCACTGGATAGACAGTGAAATGGCTGTTGCAGTACAGAGAGCAGAAGAAGCAGGGGTGGGTGAATGACTGTCAGGAAAGACGAGGCCGACTGCTTCTTTTATTTAGCAGCACTGATTTACAGTGGTTGTTCTCTGGGCCTCAATATCTAGTCAAGACTGTTTCCCCTTCTAGAAAATGGATTTTACTTGCAGCACAATTTATATCTTATAAGTCTTGATACAGACTTTAAATGAAAAAATGAAACCATTGTAAATGATCTGAGTACCCAGTCACTGAAAATTAGAGCAAAATAAGTCATCCTTTAACTGTTAATCAGTTTAGCCCCCTCTATATGAGAACGAAAAGTTTAGTGATTTCTGTCTGAGATGCCAACTGTTTCTTCTGAAGCTTATGTTTGTAAAATAATAAAACCTTCACTTCCCGCACCTTTTGGCCTAGTTGCCTTCAGAACTCCTAATAGTGTAAACACAAAGGCTGTGTCACACGTTTGCAGCTGTAATAACTTGCATATCTGAAGGATTTTGTAGGTGGAAACAAAAACATGAAGGAGTTGGTGTCTCTGTGACTACCAGTGTTCCCAGGGGTCATGTTCAGTGGTTAATGAGGTATTTAGTTGCCAATGGCTCTAGTGAGAATCTAGTCTATAAAAAATGCATTAGCAACAACAATTAATTATAAATTACAATTAATTTTCCACTTTTGTTTGATTTCATTTTAGAGCAATTTTAAGTTGGTGTCTGTTTATATTTCAGGCCAATTACTGACTAATACATTGCTTTAATTGCAGCATTTTGGAGGCAGCTGAAAGGAATCCAAGCATAATAGTTTAAGTCATTTTTTTGTTTAATATAAACCTGGCATCATGAAATTTGGTCTCAAAAGAGTAATATTTAAATTGATGAAGCATTAGAAAGGGTGAGTATCTTGTGTGAAGTAGAAATGTTATGCAGGTTGGTAGTGTTTATCTGGTCACACATTAGAATACCAATGAATACTTAAACCTTCTCAGTTTATTTCCTTCTGTATAGTTCTCATATCATTCTTCTGCAATCCATATAAAACTAGTTAATTTTTTTTAAAGGAAATAAATTTACAGCTGAATATACTGTATTTAAAAGATGTCAAGGGGAAAATTCTGGATTTATGCCTTATGTCTGCTCAAATTGATAGAGAAACAGCAAAGTTAAGTTATAGATTGTGTATTCATTTTAAGCAAATACAAGAATGCAGATATAGTGCCCAGACAAGGGTCAGTTTCCTGTCTCTTTATCTAACCTAAAAAGCAGGTAACTGTTTCTCTAAAAGAGAACTTGAAAAAAATTAATGCAAATTCAGTGACAACAGAAAAATTTCACCTGAAGGAGATGAAAGAGTTCAGATACACTCCAAATTCCTCAGTTCAAATCAGGTGCTTAGCAACAGAATAGTATCTTCATCGGAGTGAAAGAACAGAGGTTTTAATTATTCTAGATTGATTTTCTTTTCAGGAGATTCTAAGCCCTATTTTAGCAAAAAAAAATCTCAGGACCTTCTTCTCACCTTATGAAACTCTTGGGGTTTTGGCTTAGCCAGATACCTTTTGGGAGTCCTAATTGCTGTCAGCAAGTGAGTCACAGAGATTGTTGAAGCTAATGGGTTCGTCAAACACTTTCAGGCTGAACGAAAGGAGCAATTAAGTCTTCTTATGTATCAAAGATAGCTGGAAGCAATAAAATAATCATCCAAGGCAAATAGTAGATCAGAGTTAGTTTGAACACAGGCTTTGGACATATGAATTGATTAATTAATGTTAGTTCCAGTTGTCCTAATTTTTAACATAGCGAGCATATGACAAATATAAAAAGTTATGTCACACTTTCTGGGTAAATGAGAACTAAGCACCCTGCTTTAAAAGCCCATTTCTTATTTATGCAGCCGACATAGTATAATCTGTGTAATATTTCATGCTCTAAATATTGCTTCTCTATATATCTAGGAGCCTGATTGAGTGTGATACTTAGCTGTTTGAAGTGGCAGACATTAGGTATTTGAATGGCAAAAAGATGAGGTGTAGACGTCGGAAGCTGGGAAAGACCTGAAGGAGTAACTATCAATGTCAGTGTTCGAAGGAGCAATTTGTTGCGTAAACAGTTCTCTGCCTTGCAGATTGTGAAGCAAAGAAATTATCTTTTATTTCAGTTGCAATTGGGTAAAGAGTAATTGGGTTCCTATTCCTGTTCTATATAAACAAACATACGTATGCAGAGAATACATCTTTGGTATGTAACACAGTCATTCTCCCAGCAGAAGCAATCCTTGCTGCCAGCTGTTCAGACCAGCTTGGTAATCTACCTATAAAGCTGCAGCCAACTGCAGATTTTTTTCCTAGCCTGCTGACTTTTACTTTTCACTTCTCTCTCCAAACCCCTTAATGGTGAACCTTTACCACTCTACTAAGCTTAATTTTCCAAAATTGTTGCTTTCAAGGCCCTGCATGGCTGGAATAGACTTCAATAGACTCACTTAGGTAAGCAAGCATTGCTTATCTTGAGTAAAGCTTGAAGAGTCTTGCCAGAACAGAACATCTGGGTTTGGTTTGGTTTTTTCTACAGCCAATTTTGCTGTTGTGCATTAAGTAGTCTTCTCTGACCCCTTTTCAGGAGCAGATCTATTTCTCCTGACAGATAGCTTTGAGTCTTTCCACAGCCTGAGTTAAGGGCAGACACAAGTATTCATTTCACTCACACATCAAGTTCCCAGTACACAGGAACACAAGATATATAACCAGTGACAGACAGTGACTGACATGTTCAATGCTCTGCTGTATATGTATGTTTGTGTATTTACTTATTTATCAGTAATATCAATATCTTTGCTGCTTCATAGTTTTGCTCCCTGGAACATAGCAGAAACTTGTGTATATATAGTTTCAAGCTCCATCAGACAGAAAATTCAATATTCTAAAGCAAACATTAGTCCATACTCTTTTTCTGTTTCCTGAAATTGCTATAACTGCTGCAGAAATACAAGTAACTGAGCCGAAGAACTTCATGTACATTGATTTGTTGATGGAATCACAGAATTTTACTTGATCATGAGATTGTGCCCTTTGCACAACAGGGTTTAGCATTGCAGTTATTCACTTCCCATTAAGAAGCCTCTCATGGGCTCCAAAATCTGTTCACACATGTGATACCAAACCAGTAATTACATAACAAACATTTTGGTTGGTTGGTTGTTTTTAAAAATAAATTATATGACTGAAAGTCTAGGTAATGGAAAGATGCATATTTCTTCAAAACACTGTTTTGACTCTGCAATTGCAGTTGGAATGGAAAAGATAAAAAAAAAGAAATTGAATATTTCCTGAGATCATCAATTTCTTAAGGAGGAAGAGAATTATGAAAGGCTACACTTGTTTTACAATCATTTCATACTGAAGAAACAGAGATAATAAAATTATGATAATTTCCTTGAACATGCTAAACACTTGTTTCAATCATGAAAATACCTCTAGTACAAGTCCCTCTATGTAGGCTTCTAACAGCAACATTTTCACTTTTAACGTCTGTATCTTGCTGATCAATGAAAATGTTCCCTCAGACTAGGGATATGTTTTGATCTTTGGGAGGAGCCTCTCCACTGATAAGAGCAAAATAATGTAGGAGAGGAACTTCTGAAATTGTTGCACATAGAGAAACTCACTGAAATTCAGTGTGAATATACTTTCTGCAGAAGTATGTACCATGCTTACAAACATTTTTCATCTTCCTACTCTATTTATTTCTTTAAGATTAGGGAGAAGGAGAAAAATCTCAGGCAGTAAGTTATATTCTTTTTCACTTTCTTGTTTCTGAATCTACTTCCTCTCTTTTCTGGTTTTTAATTTCTTGTCTTTTCTTCTCCATAACATGCTGGAAGTGTTTATATCTGACAGCGCAGCATTTTATTCAATCAAAATAAGTTGGGGGTTTTTTCGGAATTTTTGCCCTTTTCACACAAGAAATAATAATCATTTTTACAGCCTCCTGCGAGTATGTAATTGATTTAATGATGCTAATTTTTAGCTGATTATATTAGAAAGGTTGTTTGGTTTGCGGACTTTTCTCCCTAGTTTCCCTTTAAAGGCAATTTCTCACTTACTTTTAGTATTGAGACCACAGAGGTATATTTAAATTTTATGCCAGCTGGCTATTAATTGAATGATAATTGAGAAAAACAAGTGTATATAAAAAACAACGTAGATTTCTTATTCTTATCCAAGAACCTTTATCAGTTAACTAGTCTGATATTAATACCTTTCTCCCAATATTCAGTAAAATGTATTGCAAGCATCATGCACATCTTATGACAGGGACAGGTTTGAAATTTTCAGTCGATTATAACAGTCTGCAGACTGGAGTATCTGTGTATCTTGTTTGGGATGTAAAAATGGAAAAGTACCTTATCTTCTTTTTATGTTCTCTCTCCATTAGGTGGCCACTGCTGTTGGTTTTCTGGCCTGCTTTCTTAGGCTAAGTAGGCTGTAAATCCTGTCAACCTCAGCCGAGCTTGTTGTTGCACTAGGTGGGTATTTGAAGCTATACCTTTGCTATCAGCATGCATTTTCCCAGTGCATAAAATGTGCATTTAATCCAAAATATTAGTTTTCATGTATCAGGAACCAAAACAGACCTTTATTTAAATATCTTTTTTAAGTCTCCAGTGACTGGAGAAGAGGGAATATCGTACTACTTTTTAATAAGTTCAAAAGGAGGACCCTGGGAACTGCTGACTGCAGAGATCCTAATCTCAGTGCCCAGTAAGAACATGGAACAGATCCTCCTGGAAGATATGTCAAAACATATGGACAAAAAGCAGGTGGTTAGTGACAGCCAACACGGCTCCACCAGGGGAAAATGGTGACTGATTAATCTGGTGGCCTTCTACGATAAAGACACTACATCTAAGGGAAGAGTCACAGGGACTTCTGAAAGGCCTTTGAAATAGTCCCCCGCAACTTTCTTGCCCCTAAATTGGAGAGCTGTTGGTTTGATGGATGAACTGCTAGATGAGTAAGGAGTTGGCTGGATGGCCACATGCAAAGAGTTATAGTCAATGACTCAATGTCAAAGCCAAAACAAATAAGGAGTGGTGTCTTTCAAGGGTGCTGAACTGATACTACTTAATACCTTCAGCAGTGACAGAGATAGTGGGATTGAGTGCCCCCTCAGCAAGTTTGCTGATAACACCAAGCTGAGTCGTGCAGTTCATTCACTTGAGGGAAAGGATGCCAAAGGGATCTTGACATGTTTGAGAAATGAGAATGTGTGAAATCTCATGGAGTTCAGCAAGGCCAAGTGCAAGATCCTACACTTGGTCTGGGCTGATGTCCAATGTTAATACAGACTGGAGAATGAATGGATTGGTAGTAAGTCTGCAGAGAAAAACTTGGGGATACTGATGGATGAGCCAAAAATGTGTGCTTGCAGCCCAGGAAGCCAATCATATCCTAGGCTGCACCACGAGAAGAGTGGCCAGCAGGTCAAGGCGGGTGATTTTTCCCCTCTGCTCTGCTTTGGTGAGTCCCCACGCGGAGTACTTTACCCACTCTGGGGTCCTCAATACAGGAAAGACATTGATCTATTGGAATGGGGCAGAGGAGGGCCACAAAAATGTTCAGAGGGCTTGACGTTTTCTCCAATTAAGGGAGGGAGGGGGATGCCTGGAGAACATTCTGGAGTAAGTTTGTTGCAACCTTTCAGCATATAGAGTGGTTTTCTAAATCTCCAGTGGCAGAACAAGGGACAATGGTTTTAAACTGAAAGAGGGTAGATTTAGTTTGAACATACAAAAGTAATTATTACAATGAGTTAATGAGATGCTGGAATAGGTTGCCCAGAGATGTTGTGGGTGTCCCACCATTTGAAGTGGTCCAGATCATTTTGGGTGGGCAACCTGTTCTAGTGAAACACATCCATGCCCATGAAAAGGGTGTTGGACGGCAGGACTTTAAAGGACCTTTCCAACACAAACAGTTATATTACTCTAAGATTATTTTTCTACAAAGTTAAGGGGCTACTTTGTTTTAAATTTATGTATAATATATATAAAAAAAAAGAAGTTAAAAACTTAAAAACTCTAAAACAGGAAAATTAATTTTGTGAAATATGTATTTTTATCTCTGTTATTGGTGTTACTTTCATTGTGTGTTGATTCATTACTGGGGCTCTATTGATGTAAGACTAAAACAGTGAAGAATTAAGAATCAAAGTGAGCTCAGCCACAAATTACCAGAAAAGAGTATCCCTCTCCCATGAGGAGCTGACTTCCTACGAGCTTTCCTACATCTCAGTAACTTACCACGTCCCTCTAGCTCAGCAGCAATTTACAATAGGAAAAGGGATTTTGGTAGTAAAAACAGTAACAGACAATTACGGAAATTCAGTTTTGAAGATTCAAAGTAAATTGTAAAAAGTAGGATCACAACAGAGGTTGCAGGTAGGTGAATTAATAAAGGAAATAACAAATCTGGAAGCCATTGCCACAAAAGAACATAGAGCAATGTAGTATTTTCTGAACTCTTAAGCATGTCTGAATTTTGCAGGCTTTTTATTTTGCTATGGCTGCTTACTTACCTATTTGTATGCTATCAACTATGATAGTGCTTTCCTTCTAACCTGCACCCCAAGTGTGAATCATACAGATTATTATTCAGAACAGAGTTTATATTCTGAGGAGAGATAGAGTACATTCATACAAAGGCTAGGATGTGGTAACAGCAGAAAACACTGAAAGAAACTGGTTGATTCGACCTAAAGATGTCTTCTACCTCTTAAGAGTTATATCTTGGATCAATCCCCTTCTTGGTCTTCGAAGGATGCAATGGACATGTTTTCCTTCCACTTGATGCCTAAAGCTGTATTTCCCTAAAGTCATCATGGAAATAGCTCCTTTTTAGAGGTTTTAGCTCTAGTAATGACTCTGGGTTTGAGTATTTTCTCATGTGACTTTTTTCAACCCTTATGTTTCTCTCTCTTCTCCATTCCCCGCACCATTTCAGTTGTTGGCCATTCAAAGAAAACACTGTGGTCCAGACCAGCCATTGTGTTTCAACTCTAAATGAGAAATCTTATGTAGTTCAATGCAAACTTATCACGTATTTATAGCTATTTATACATGTATTATATAATTTAGAAATATTTGATGAGGTGGACCCAACAAGTCTCCTCCCACAAATCCACAGTCCCAGAACCGCTCTCCTGAGCATGCAGGTTAGATGACATCAGGTGACAAGGTATGGTGGGGATGGGGAGGTCTTAACTGTGGGAATAAGTAACTGACAATCCAATGTGATCTCAGTCTATACATTCCAAGCATTTAATCCAGGGAGCCTGGAATGAGAAGAGTCACTCAAAGCGTGGCAATGAAACGTACAAACTGCTGAAGTTGTGTGATTCAGAGAAATAGGGGAGTATTTTATATTCTTCTTCATTAGAATTTTAAAGCTGAGCCAAGAGCTTTTGTATTCCAGTGATCACAATAGCTGGATTAGATACTTAGCAGATACTTAATTAAAAAGCAGCATTAATTTTGAGCAACTGTGATGAGAGCTGCCTGTGTTTTATGTATCCAGATTCTGAGTCAATACCTGACAGTTCAAGAACTTTCTGCATATATCTATATAAATATAAATAGATAAATGTGTGTGTGTGTGCATTTGTATATAAGTATGTAATCTGTATTAAATGTTACTTGGAGGAATTTGTACTCTCATAGTCTTGGACTTCACAGAGGTTCATGAATCACAACTTTGCTTGAGAATTAATCTTGCAGTAGTGAGGGAAAAGAAAATAGACAAGCAGGGAAAGCTCACATTAAATGAAGCTGGCATTACAAAGCATGAACTAGTTTATTTCCATGATAGAATATAGAAGTAATTTCACATCAGGCACGTATGAATAATTAATTCACCTTGCATTCAAGAACTGAATGTATGTGTGAAGGGGTATGTTACCTTTACTTAAAAACACTATTTTTGTTGGCATGATTTAACTACTTAACTGAAGTCTAAAAAGAGAGAATGCTACTACTATTTATCTTTAATAAGACATGCCAAAGAGGAGAGCTGTAATTCAATAGGCTACAGCAAATAATTCCACATAATTTTGGATGTTATATAACTTTAATTTTTTGAGAGAACATTGTCAATAAAAAAGACAAATTGTTAGTTCTGTATACAAGGATGCTAGT
The DNA here is from genome assembly GCA_013396875.1 of Vireo altiloquus. NCBI lineage: Eukaryota > Metazoa > Chordata > Aves > Passeriformes > Vireonidae > Vireo > Vireo altiloquus. The sequence continues at coordinate 1,202,543 of VZRF01005942.1, read as the reverse complement.
TTAGAAAAGTTGTGGCTAAAATTTGATTAATGCTGGCAAAGAAACTCACTTTCCATTGCCAGAAGTATTATAATTTTTGTCTGTATTGCAATACCTGTAACTTGGTTTCATGATCCCTTTGTGACACGATGTATTGCAATGACCTCAATATTCTCAGACCTGATTTTATGAATATAGTACAAAACCAATCTTTTCATTAATCACAGTTACAAGTAATCAACTTGCCTGAAAGAAACTGAGACCTAGAGTAATCAAAGTGAATAAAGATCCATCTAAATGCAAGAAATACTAATTTTTATTGGCACATTAATGAAATAAAATAAATACAGAATCATGCATTCTGTATAGAAAACTTTAATGTAACTTTATTTATCTTCACTTAGTTAGTAGACACCAGAAATGTGTTGGAAGAAAAATAATACAGCACTGTTTCTTCAATTATGATCGGTTTGTTGGTTTTTTTTTGCCTAGATATGTTTATAATAATATTTTAATATATTACAGTGAAAAGGAATTATTCACGACAGCTAATGTATGAAGACAGGAAGAAGAGTACTAAAGTAAAGACACTAGGCACAACTGTCATTTTAGTTAGTTTGTTCAAGTAAGGCATTGTATTAGGCAAGAGGTTTGGATTCAGGAACTCTATCACTGCTTTCCTCTGTAATTTGGGCATATAACCTATTTTGTATGCATGTTTCCTTTTTCAGTTCTTTAAGCACAAATCAACTGCTGTTTGACAGTTATACAGTTCATTAATACAGAAGAATGACATATCTCTTCATCTAGATAGATTCCAAATGTTAATCACAGAAGATTTCCATGTTATTTTTCTGATTTTTAAACTCTAGCTCACTCCTCTGAAGCCTCTGAAGAGAAAAAAAGGTTGGGTCTAACAATTTTTTTCTCTTCAAGCTGATTATTCAATTTGTTCCAGCAAAGTTATTGGCAGGGATAAGCTGTTCTCCTGTAGGCAGCAATAATTGAAAGCAAACATTGAACAGGAACTAAAACAAGAAAGAAAACAAAAGCACAAAAACAACATACTTGCTGCAAACAAATAACTATTCCTAAAGCCTTGAATTTCTTTGTCCACCCTTCATTGCTATTGTATGGTATGTTTTTTTCATTTCTTCATCAAATAATAAAACTATTTTATGCAACATTGCACTGAAATTTGCCATCCCTGAATAAAAAAATATTGTTTTAAGAGAACACATTCTATAGGCAGGCCTGAACCCCCAAAATTTGTCTGTATTATCTATGTAATAGTGGTCCTCTGATGTGAAATTACCAAAGATAGAAAATAAGGAAAAATCTGCCAATCAGAATCTGAAATCTCTACAGAAAAAACTAAACTTCAGAGGTTTTGGAAGGTCTGGTGAGTTCCCTGCCATTCTCTTCCCACTATTTTTATGGAACATTTCAAACTATAGTTAATAACAGAGCACAGATCTGTAATGCAGCTGTACAACATGAGAGAATGTACGTTTTAACAAACTTAGTGAAAAATATATTGGATAACAAAATAAGTGCAATGATATTAATTTGAGGAATGAATCAAAAAACCGAGGTCCTGTGTGTGTAACAAACCCAGGTTTCCACTACAAAAGGTTGAAGATAAGCTTTAGTAAATTATACTGGGTTTTCCTCTAGGAATTCACTAAATGCTCTTGTAAAGAGTCCTTTTCCAGCCCTCTTTTGGAGCTACTGCTGTAAGATCTCCCCTAGAGACTTCTCTACTTCAGGCTGAGCAACCCCAATTCTCTTAGCCTGTCTTCACAGGAGAGGTGCTCCAGCCCTTGGATCATCTTGGTGGTTCTCCTCTGGACTTGTTTCAAGAGGTCCATGTCCTTCTGCTGGCGGCTCCAGGTCTGGACACAGGATTCCAGGTGGGGTTGTATGAGAGCAGAGCTGAGGGACAGAATAGCCCTAGGAACCAAAGAATAGAGAAACAAAGAAACAAAGGACCAAAGACACCCTAAATGAACTGAACCCAAAACCCTGGCCCTGGACTAAGCACCACAAGGCTAGAAGAGCTGTGCTGACCTACCAGCCTTTTTTCATTAAATGCTTTGTGCCCTCTGTGGGACAGGGAAGTTGTATGAGGAACCACTGTGGTAACCTGTGCAAACTTCTCCTTAGGCAGAATGAATGAAAAGGAAAATATCCACTAAATCATCAAAGAAACTGCCATCCACTTGTCTTGAAGGTTTTCTCTACTTCTGATTAGAGTTTTTAGTGGAAAAACAAGTCCTGGTGCGTCATCTAAGCTTTACAGACAGTGTAGAAAATTAAAAGAAATGTTTGTAAAACATTGCAGTCATTACACATGTGTGAATAAGTACTGATTTATTGGTATTCTGGTACAGTATTTCAATGTCTTATGAAAGGCTGTAGCAAAAAGTGAAAAGAGTACCACAAATGAAATTGATGCACTTTTAGAGCAAAGATATAAAGGAAGAAAAGAAATTAGCATATTTCAAATTTTCCATAAAATCACTAGGCAGTAACTGTGAGAATGTTCTTTAATGACTTTACCACAGGCTACAAGAAACATTTTTCAGTATCTCCAATACATTTAAAATAAGTGTAAGGCTTTTTATTTAAACTAACATAAAGTAAACGTAGAGCTTTAAATTCAAATTAATTTTATTTCAAATAAATATTTTAATTGATTCTGTGATAGTGTTTTTCCTCCTGCCATAGGCAAATGTATTAGGCACAATATATTAGCATAATGAAAAGGTAATATCTGCCTTATGAAACAGACAACCAATATCCTCTTCTTTACCTTCAGTGCTCCTGGATGACCACTCTGTAGCTTTTGGGGTCCTTACATTGTTTTCACCAGAAAACATAATACTGTTCTCTCCTCAGTTTAAACCTAATGTGGTCAAACCTGAGCTTGCTTTTTTCCTGCAAGATCTCCATACCCTCTATTTAGATATTAATCTGTGCTGGTGATAGAAACATGGACATTGCCACCCAGACCCACAAACAAGGCTCACCTAGGCTGCTTCTATTCCTTTCCTGTGCATGTCCACTCCCAGATCCTGCTTTATATTCTGCCTTTTCCTGATTGGTTATTTTTTCATGAAAAAGAAGTTCAAACCTTTTCTTGCCTTTAGGATCCATTGCAGCTCTACCCTTTTGCTGTTCCGTCTCTCATCTCTGTCAGCATCATTGCAACATTTACCAAATTCTTGTTCATCTTTCCTTTTCCAATACTCTATCCGGGTTGTAAATACCTTTTCTTTTACCTAAAGTCCTCTAGATGCTGTAAGTAGATATGACTTTTAAGCCACTTATTGTTCAAATTCTTAGTTTTAAGAACAACCCTATCGAACTCATAGGGATTACTTTGATTTTAGAAATTTTTGTAATGATTTTTGAGAATCATCAGTCTCTTAGCTTGCTTTTCACTGTAAAGTCATACAACGGATGATATTCTAAATATATCATGCTTTTCATATCTTTAAAGAGAAGGTCATCATATTTCTAAGGAAAAAATATCCACGAACAATCTTATGTATCTTGGTAGTTTTCATTTAAAAGAAAATAAAATTTATCCTAAGCTTGCAGTAATTATCTATTACTTCTGGCTTTCCCCATTTTACATTATTTTTCTTCATTTTTGTTCCAATGTTTGGTATTTTGTACTTTTTCTTCGACTGTTATCTTTTCAGATATCATCTTATGATGTATAATAGACACCCTACAGAGATCACTTAGAAACACAGCATAATCATTAATACAATTAGTCGGATGGATTGAAAGGTAGAATATCTTTTCATTTATTCTCTGTATTTAAATAGATAGCAAGTATAATCATGAAGATCTTGATGATGATAAATGAAAACTAAGGTGTTTTTTCTAGCTGTCTTATTTTGATCGAAAGATAACACCTATATTTAATAGCTGGATTTATGCAAACATAGGGATACCAATGCAGGCAAAAAAAACGAAACCGGAAATATGGTAATGTACCAGGAAAAAGAAAAGCAAGAAAATTAAAACTCAAGGAATCAATCTACACTGAAAATTCTGCCCCAGGCAATGACTGTGTTCACAGACTGTGAACTTCTAGTTTTCTTCCAAAACAACCCCATATAGTGTACAGATAAGTACTTTGAAATGAAAAAAAAGTGTTTTTCCCAGAATATTTGAAGAGATACGAGTCATTCCACAACAACTCAGAGAAAAAATAAGAAATTAGATGAAGATGTCTTCATTAAAAGAAATCATGCTATTTCAAGACACAAATAACTCAGGTATTACTGACTACTAACTCTATGTGTTATAACTATATAGAGAGTAGTACCCCCTTGGATAGTAGATCTGATAAGTCATGCATTATCATCTATCAAATTTTAAGAGAAAAAAACCAATGCATAACACAGCATAATGAAATAACTTTAAAAAATAAATTAAATCAATAGAAAACAGGTTTCAGACAAGAAAATTATAAGAGTATAATTACAAAAAGAGGTAGGAAATAAGCAAAAACTTGAAAGAAAAACACTAAGTGTATCAAGGTTAATCACCACTTGTGGGTTAACACCAACTGGCAGCTATGCACCATGCAGCTGCTTGCTTACCACCACATCACCCCATGGAGATGAGGAGGAGGACTAGAAGGGCAAAAAAGAGAAAACTCACGGGTTGAGAGAAAAACTAATTAGTAGGTAATGCAAAAGCCTCAGACACAAGCAAAGCAAAACAAGGAATTAATTCACCACTTCCCAAGGGCAGGCGGATGTTCAGGCACATCCCCAGGAAGGCAGGGCACCATCATGGTGAGTTAGGAGGACAAGCACCATAACTGCCAACACTCCTCCTTCTTCCCCTAGCTTTTATTGCTGAGCATGATGCCACATGGTAGAGAATATCCCTTGGGTCAGTTGGGGACAGCTGTCCCAGCTGTGTCCCCTCCCAACTCCTTGTGCACCTTCAACCTCCTTGCTGGTGGGGTGGTGTGAGAAGCAGAAAAGGCCTTGGCTCTGTGTAAGCACTGTTCAGAAGTAACTAAAACAATCCTGTGTTATCAACACAGTTTTCAGCACAAATGCGAACCAGAGTCCCATAGACTGGTTTGTGCCAGGACAGAGTTAACTTTCTTCATAGTAGCTATTATCTTATAACAGTCACATAAAAATAAGAAGGAATATTTACTGTTTTCAGAAAAAATAAAAGAGCACATTCAATTAAAATAGAGAGGGGGAAAGTAGTATTTATCAAGGCTGCCATTGGAAGAGAGGTAAAAGTAGATCCACTCCTGGAAGAGATGATCAAACTCCATGAATAAAAGAGATTACATAGAAGGGTAGTTAACTAATGACACTTTATTATGTTTTCAACATCAACAGTTGAACAGAAACACAAAGTACCACATGCTGGGACCAGATGGTATCCTTGCCCAGTCCAGCATAGCTCCTGGTGGATTTATCAGAACTCCATCAACTAATGCTCCATTCCAGGGCAGTGCTAAGTATCATTTTTGAACTACTAGCCTGTCTCATGTTTAGGCAAGATGAGGAATCTATTCACACTATTCATTTCAGAGCATAACTACAGCAACCCAGTTGGGCAGAGATACTTCTTGTGAAACGCAAACATAAAACAAGAAGTAACAAGGTTCATATTCTGATTGATGAGTTAGTTATAAAATTGTCAAATCCATAAAGAGAAACCTCTGGGGTAGCATGGATGGATTATCATAATGTTTTTGACTCAGGCCTCTGTTTGGAAATGTTGAAAATTCTGAGACTGTAAACTGTTGTGAATAAACCAGCAATTTTTAGACTTTTACTGATCATCACAAAAGACTGATATTTAGCTATTCTTGATAACAGATGGATATCCTTTCATGAAACTCTTTCCTGTTTATTCTTCAGTATTTGCATTTTGACTACATGGGTAAGGCCTAAAATACTTGCAAAGTGAGATTAAGAGGACTGGACCAAGATGTAAGAAGCGATGGTCTAAAGAAATAACAAATCATGATTTAAAAATATACAGTTTGTGTGTTCTTGACAAGACTAAAAAACAATGGATTTAAATCGATGAGCCTAAAAGTCTCAACTACATGACACTAAACCCATCACAGAAATTTAGATTGTGAAAAAGACATGAAGCAAGAGATAAATAAAAAATGATGGTAAGCAGAATGCAATGTTATAAAGTATATCATTAGTTCAGTGTTGATGAAGAACAGACAGAAAAAAGTCCTATAACCATGGAAGGGAAGTCTGGGTTGGAAGGGAAGTTTAAATGTCATCTACCTCACCCTCGCCTGCAATGAGAAGCAATGTCTTCAATTTTCTGAGGCCCCATCCAACCTGACCTTGAATGTTTCAAGGAATGGGGCATCTACCACCTCTCTGGACAACCCAGACAGCTAGATAAATTGTGTCCTTTGCAATGAGCACCACTTATACAGGAATTGGAAAAGGAAAGAATATTGCTGGAGGATCAGAAATGATTAAACGAATTTCTTATTGGATTTCCACAGGCTGTTGGAAGCCAGAAGATCAGGTATTGTATTGATTCAAACATCTTCACATTCAAAAAGTGAACTCATAAAGACTATGGAAAAGAAAACCTTTTACTTTGGACAAATACAACTCAGAGAAAAAAGAAAAGTTCCTCCACAAATAATAATGAGAGAAAAAATAGCTGTTAGACACAACATTTTCACATCTAAGTGCCCCGTGGTCTAAAAACTTCTCGTCTTATTTAGTTGGCATTTTTCTTAATCATACAGTCTCCAAAACTCTTGATTTTAAATATTTAAGCCACTTACCACACATATACAATATATTGACCTGTAAGGATACAAATGACACCAACCACCATGAGACTTTATTAATTCATAGCCAAAGAAAATAAATTAATCAAACAAACAAAACAACACCTTCACCCACCCCTCTCCAAACATGCATATACAGCAAAAATTCATTAGAAAACATTCCTGTTACTATGTGTAAAAAAGCTCTTAAATCCTACATGTGATATCACTTCTTCAAAACATTGCCAAGTGTGGCTTTCTCCTTTTGCAAAGTAGAAATGGTAGCACAAAAGCAAGAGTCCTAATCTCAGCACGAGCAATTTCATTGCATTGACTTCAGACATGGAAAATACTGAGGCTGAAAAGAAAAGGTGTGCTGGTGATTATTCATACAAGGTGTAACTACTTGTCCTTTTCAGAAAAGACTTAATTTCTTGTTCTACATTGACTGCTTGACTTAATACCTTGACTGAACCAATCCAGAAGAATAAACAAACCTTGCAGACAAGGATATGTGCAGAACAATAATTTACTAATGCCTTTATCAATACAAAATTAGAGGGGAGAATGTGAGATAGTCAGTGGATCAACTTTCCAATCTCTTCTGAAAGTCTGTTGCTAGACAAAATGTAACAAAAACAAGTGAAGTTTTTCATAATCACAGCAAATTATAAGTGGGAAACATAAGGACTTATTAAAAATCCATTAAGAATCTAAGGCATAAAATGAGGCTTCAGGAATTAAAAACATCTTTAGATAAACAGAGTCAATGAACATCAAAACATAACAATTGAAGAATAAGCAAGTGAGAAAATGCTAGGAATTTTTAAATGAAGTCATTGTGCAGAAGTTAGATCTTATTTTAAAAAAAGGTCCTTATCTCGTTCCAGTATAAAAAGGGGGAGCCGGGAAGGATTCTTTTGATTGATTTTCTGATGAAAAATCAAGCATAAAACATGACAATATTATATCTGAAAACTGTTTATTGAAATAAAAGGGGGAAAGAAAAGAGGGCAGGGACAGCATTACCACCAGGAATTCTGAGCGCTCTGTCGGCATCAGCTCAGCAGACGGAGCGTTCGTGCTGCGTGTAAGAAACAAGTCCCTAGTCAGCCCTTGTACTTGTTGAATTAGAGTGTTAACGAAGTCAATCAACTGTTGATTATCTAGTATTGTTACTGATTAGCTTGTATTGTACTCCCTTTCTTTTTCNAGCAGCTGCAAGCTTTCAGAGCTGTGACGGCGGCGGGCAGCAGTGGCTGTGGCTCGGGGAACACAGCTGGGTACGAGCGGCGGCGGTGGCACAAGAGATCTTCGTGGTGACAAGCTAGTTCGCAGGAAAGGTGAAGCAGGCACAGGTAGGAAAGCCGCAGGAATGGTGAAGCAGGGCAGAGCAGGCACAGGCAGGAAGCCGCAGGAATGGTGAAGCAGGGCAGAGCAGGCACAGGCAGGAAGCCGCAGGAATGGTGAAGCAGGGCAGAGCAGGCACAGGCAGGAAGCCGCAGGAATGGTGAAGCAGGGCAGAGCGGGCACAGGCAAGG
>VZRF01005942.1:1080743-1194196 GCA_013396875.1 Vireo altiloquus | reverse complement strand
CAGGAATGGTGAGGCAGGGCAGAGCAGGCACAGGCAGGAAGCTGCAGGAATGGTGAGGCAGGGCAGAGCAGGCACAGGCAGGAAGCCGCAGGAATGGTGAGGCAGGGCAGAGCAGGCACAGGCAGGAAGGCAGCTTGGCCCATTCTCTCCGCACGGAGCAGAAGGGGCCAGCCTGACTCTCCAAGCGGCCCAAAGCAAAAAGAAGAAAATGGCCCTCAGAGTAGTGGCTAGCTGCCTTTTATGTGCCCCCAAACTTGGCTTTGCAGGCCTGCTTTTGGTGGGCACTTTTCATGGGCATCTGGGTACTTGCCTTTGCCAGCAGGCATGTGTGTGTGAGTGAGGGTGGGGGATGGGAGCTGCTTACAGTCTAATCATGGAAGTCTTCTCCACCCTGACCAGCTGCGAAGCCTCTCTGGGGACAGGGCGGCACAGTTTTTATAGGAATTTTCTTTACCTCGTTTGTGAAACATGTTGGGGCATGTATATATTGGTCCCTCTCAGTCCTTTTCTTGAATAGACAGAAGAAACAGTGCCTTAGCATATATAGACAAATCTGTGTGACTCCATACAGAAAGAACTTGCTGCTAAAGGTTCCAGAATTTACCTTTATTAACAATGTTTTAAAATCTGTTTAATTAATTATAGAAAATCAGAAATTAAAATTAAAGCAGATATTCTATTCATCATTTCAAGTCTGAATATAGTCTAATACATATGGAAGGGCAAATGTCTCAGAACACAAAATATAATATACTTAGAGAAATTATCAGGAATCTGCTCCTGTTTTTCTTTGCAATGAAATAATATATGAAATAATTTGAGATTTTCAGGGATATGCCAATCTTTCCCTCTTTTAGTAGAGAAACTGTGAAAAAGATTAGTGAAGATTAAAAAAGGAAATCTTAAACAGAAATATAAAAGGGAATTAAATAAGGAAAGGTGGTGAGGTAACACTGGTTTGGTTGCTTTGGTTTCTCTCTGCTTTGTTAACACTAATTTCTTTTTCCCCAAAAATCTTTAACCACCTATGGACTTTTCATGATGGGAAAATTAACAATTATATCTTTGTTTTAACCAAGTACTTCTGCTTTTCAGAAGGCACAGGAAAACAAATCCATAGATTTGTGCAGAGAAACTTTGTTTGGCCCTGCCTGGATGTCAGGCACCCACCAAAGCTGCTCTTTGTCAGGGAGAGAGGGGAGAGAAAATAAAATAAAAGGCTTGTGGGTTGAGATCAGGAAAGGGAGAAATAACTCACAAATTACCACCATGGGAAAAATGGGGTCAGCTTGGGAAAATTAGTGTAACTTATTTGCCATCAAATCAGAGTAGGGTAACGAGAATTAATTAAAACACTTTCATTCTGCCTCTCCCTTCTTCCCAGGCTGAGCTTCATTCCTGATTTCTCTGTCACTTCCCCTCAGTGGCAGAGGAGGGTGGGAAATACAGTCTGAGGTCAGTTCATCATGTCTTCTGCTCTTTCCTTTTTAGGGGAAAGGCTCTTCAGACACTCCTCCTGCTCCAGCATGGTGTCCCTCCTACAGGAGACAGCTCTCCATGAACTTGTCCCGTGTGAGTTTTTCCCATGGACTGCAGTTGTTTACACAGTGCTCCAGTATGGGTCCCACAAGCTCTGCCCTCAAACCTACTCTGGCATGGGCTCCTCTGTCCTTGGGTCCAGAGGTCCTGCCTTGACCCTGCTCCAGCATGAGCCTCCCACAGGGCCATGGCCTCCTTGGGTGTCCCCCTGTTCCGGCATGGGGTTCTCCACATGCTGCAGGGGGAGCATCTTCTCCTCCATGAACTGCAGGGGCAGAGCTGCCTCATGGTCTGCACCACAGCCTGCAGGGTGGTGGTGATCAGTCTCCCTCTCTTTCTTCACTGACCTTGGAGTCTCCGGAGTTGTTTCTCACTCATATATTCTCACTCTCCTCTGGCTGCAGTCATTGTTGCCATTGCACTGGGGTTTTTTCCCCTACTCCAATGTGTTATCCCAGAGGTGCTTCCACCATCAGCGATGGGCTTGACCTTAGCCAGAGGCACGTCTGTCTTGGAGCTGGCTGGAATTGTTTATATTGGACATGGGGGAAGCTTCTGGCAGCTTCTCAAAGAAGCCACCTTTGTAGCCTCCACACTACCAAAATCTGGCCATTCAAACACAATTTAGAATCATTTTGCTGTTTGTACCACATTTTCTGAATCTGTAAATTTACACTCTACACATAAAAAAGATTGACCTCCTTTGTACTTCAAAATTGTATTCATTGCAACACCATAGGCATAATAACTGCTCATTTTGCTAAAGAATTCCTAATATTGATTTTGATTAAGAAAAGTAATTTCCAATGTCAATAAATTTAATAAAATGAGAATAAAAGTGTCTCTACAGAGAAGGTTGCATCAACTCAGCCAAATGATCAAGAGAATTTTTCTCATGGGCACGAGCCTTATATAAAGTGGGATATTCATGGCCTATTGATGCTTGAGCATAAGATCAATAAGCCTGTAAATGCTTATATACATAGTTCATAGAGTTTTATATAGACTATTCAGATGGATCTCGTAATTCAAATAGATCTTAGATGCATGGAGTTGCACAGATTGTCCATTGCTTTCTGTTACATAGACTCGACTATCAGTACTGCACTACTAATCTAGTCTAGCCTCATTTGAGCACCTGAAGCTAGACAATATTAATTCAACACAGATTCAGTTTCTGTTGATACATCCTGAATCATGACCAGAGTTTTTAAGCACAGCAGCAAAACCAATATTAGACTTCTTTTGCTGTCATCTTATTGTCATGTTGCAGTGAACTGCAGATCTGGACTGTAAGAAATAATAACAGTAGTATATTTATAATAAAAATTGCACACAATGCTCTGTGCATGCAAAACAAACTTGCATGATAGAATACAGCATAAAAGAAAGAACTTATACATCTTTTTTCTCATACCATGATCATTCAATATTTTAATTCTCTTCCTTCCTAAAGCTCCAATTAGGATAACTAAAATCAAGTGGTAACGTCTTATTTTGAAAAATAGATGCTGTTTCACCATATGGTTGTGTCAAGAGAAATGCCCCTGCAGATATCAACAAATGAGAGACACCCTTGACAGTGTTATTTGCAGCCAATATGAATATGAGCTTGTAAGACAGATTTTTCAAGGAAAAAGAAATCTGATGCAATAAATGTCTACACATTTACAGCTAACATAAAGCAGGGCTTAGAAAGGTAAATCACCCCATTGCAGATTGCAAGTATTCTTTTATATTCTTATTATGCTAAAATAAGTACTGACAATATTGACTTAAAATATCTCCAATGACAACAAGCAAATATAATCTAAGAAAATTTATTATGTTATGAACATTATTAAAAACTACTTGCTGCTACTTTGATAAACATATTAGTCTTTATGTGTTTTAAGCCAAAGAACATGAAAAAAAGAATCAGTAATGACAGTTATGTCCTCTCACATTATCCCCTGCTTCTCAGACAAAGTAATAATCATCATTTGCAAACAAATGCAAGGTAGTATTTATATCTTAATTGGCTCTCACTAAAATATAGGAAACTCACAGAATATGACAAATGCTTTAAATGTACTTTCTGTCTAAATAAGTGTGAAAATTAAAAATTTGTCAGAGACTTTTTCCATTGCAAAGAGCATACAGTAACAAAAATATGTTCAATAGCAATTAAGAAACAATTCAAAACCAGAAAAAAGCCCTAAATGCCTCTAGCTTTCAACACTCAGTTACAAAACAAGATTTAAAATGTCATTGTAATAAAGATGTTCCCAATCTTTGTTTTTAATGGAATATTTTCCACAGATAAGCTAAATCCTCTGGTTCTGCTGGTCTACGACATCACCGTGGAGTGATGGTGACTTAATCCATTGTTGTCAATAAACACTAAGATGTATTTTAATACAAATAACACAGTGACAGAATCATCAAATATGAAGTGAAGACTATAATGCGATCATTCATGAAATATGAATTACTATCTAGTATGAGGAAAGAAGCTAAACCTAATCTGACATAAATAATGAATATTTTTATTTTGTAAAGAGTATGGACATAAGCTTATTTTCTATTTTGCAACCAAAAAGTGAGCTGTTTAACATCTTAGTTTCATCACTTCAAAAAATGCTATTGTCTTATCAAGCTGAAATTACAGCAAATCATTAAAGGGTAACTTAATTTTTGTTGAAATTATTAAACACAAGCTTTTTCATGCAGTAAGTTATTTTCTGTTATTTACAGTTTTTTATCTTTTATCTTTTCCCGTATAATTACCTTCTTTTAATCACTCCTTTTGACAGTCTCTGTCTTTCAAATTCATGTATAAGTTTATGCTTATCTATGTCTTAGGAATTGTCAGAATATGAAGTTCTGGAATAAACACAGTTGCACTGCTATAAGGAAAACACTCTTCCCGTGAGTTTCCTCTTAATAGACTTTAGCCAAATAAATAAGCATCTGACCTAAGGCTCCATTAAGAGACAAATGAGCTTCCACAGAGTTATTCAGGTTACTGATTTCAGAAATTCATTTTAGAACAGGATGAATCACTTTATAGAGTTGTCTTTCTCTTAAGAGTAGAAGTCTTATTCTACTACACAGTACTACTTATTTAAATATAAAAGAACTCAAATTATGTGATCCATAACAGATGACCTACAGCTCCTATAAACAAAATTACTCTGAGGATTTCTTTCTGTTCAGACCAAGAAAAAGCATCACTGCAGTCTTATCTCTGCAATCTTATGTTTCTCAAGCCTCTTCAGGATAGCAGACAGAGGGAAATGTGAGTTCCTTCTAAAGACATCCTCCCTCAGTGGGAATGGTGACCTGCCTTACAGTAGCAAAAATTTCTCAGTGATCAGGTGGACTGTGCAACTTCCCTCCTACCAACCACAGACCTTCCTCTGCTCCAGTCAGCTGAGCACCATGTGCTCAATACCCAAAAACAAGCTTGTAAGCCAGTTGCCCTTTTTAGTTGATTGCTAACCCCTCCCACAAGACACATAATTTGTCATGTGTTTAGGGCCCAGCTGCATTCAGTTCTTTAGAAGGTAATCTGTAATAGCAGTTGTGTTCCTAAGGATCAGGTGTTTATTGGTTCTTGTCCTAAATACATTCAGTGAATCAATTCAGAAAATCTGTGCAGGTCCTGTATCTTTTTTTTGGAGCATAAAGCTTATGTGAGCAACTACATGATAAATAGAAAATCAAGATATAAAGTCAATGAAACTGTGGCAAATGGGGAAAAGTGAAACAGAGATTGGCTATTATTTCAGAGGGAATGAAGATGGTAAGCAGGGTGAACCTGGGAGGAGAAAATAGAAAATTATATGATTGAGATTATAAGGTGTTCTTGTTGAGCAGCCCTGCACAAATTCAGTGGAGTTCTGTTTACAGCAGAACAAAAAATCTGTAATTTCTTTGACATTTGCATCTGATTTCATCCTTTGGCTCAGGCACCTGGGTTTTTCTCCCTAATGCGGGCAGGGGAATGCTAAAAGAAGGTGGATGAGATAACTTGATGTCCTAACAACTGACACAAACAGCAGGTATAAGATTCATTTCCTAAAGAAATTGGGCTGAGGTGCTGCTCTGGCATCTCCTTGTTCTTTTACTGGCAGTTGTTTTTTTGTTTTACATTATCATACAACAATTTATGTGTTGTTAATTCACATTTTCATTGGTCTGAGATAAAAAACAAATGCCAAAATATTCCCCTAAGGCTTTGGTCCTCACTATCTGTCTTTCCTGCAGCCAGGTGTCCTGCATGGAGTAAATGTTAATTGCTAATGTTTTTATATGATGCAGCTTTATATTGAAATTAGAATAACATGGAATGATCAAAATGTGAACTGTTTTCACACTCAGCGACAATGCTTTTCATAATTGCCATTCAGTCTTCACTGTGCTCTAGTCATTACCAAGGCCCAGTTGAGGACAACTTTAGCTTGAAGGTTCTCCTTTAATAAGAGATCCAGCATGGGCTGATAATTGGCACAGTGAGTTATGTTATGTCTTTCAAAGTTTGTGGCAAAGGGTTTCTTCCAGAATAAATGAGCATGCCCTTAGCACATTCTCACATTCCAATAATTTCTGCCTGTCAGAATGGTGGACTTGGAATGCAATTAAAGTAGTGACATACAAACGTAATTGGGTGTGCATTACACACAGAGGTTGAATGGTGACAAAGTTCATTGTACAGTCACTGAAAATTCTCTTGAGCTCCTGGTATGTTGATGCTAAACCTGACAGTCAACCAGTTCAGTCAGCTGCAGTTTCCCTTGTCCTTGTTTATGTCTCCTGTTTTATTCTCCATGACTTCCTCAAGTAATTTTCATCTACTCTATAAATGGATGCAATGTCTAATGGGTTTTTTCTTTTTCTAGGGAACACAAAGTGTGTTTCGAAGCACAAAGGGAGAACAGTGCATGTGAGCTACACGCTTTGGATGGCAGTTGATTTATGAGTCTTGACAAGGCAATTTACAGATTTTCTATTTCGGCATTGAAAATATGATTTGTGTCTAACAGGAACTCCTATTACTATTAATTACCACATGAAACAAAGTCATAGTTGCTGTGACATAAAATATGGAAGATTATTTTGAAAAGTACATGCTTAATCATGTATCATAGTTGAAGGAATTCCAAATCAGTGTAACGGAAATTTGATAATTATTTGCCCCAGTTTCTGGTACATAAACTGAAGCAAAATCATGTTTCTCAGATAAGCAAAAATAAAGGGGACGTTAAAGAAGAAAAAATAAAACATCCACAGCAAGGTAGTTAATGAAATATATCTTGGCAGTTTCAGTCATTTAAGGCCAACTTTGGCAGATTACTGGCCTGGATTTGCTACATTTCTATTCTAATAATAATGCAACATAATGTAAGAGGATTGCTTCACTGGACTATTTGCTACTGAAGAGAAAATTGTTTTTACAATTGTACATCCCCAATAAAATTTACAGGAATATTGAAGACTATAAAAACAGTCATCAACAAATTATAAGGTTTGAATTCTCCCAGTTATATGTGTACAACAATTTTATTACCGTTAAAAGGCTTTAGGAACCCACACTGAAGGATAAGCATAGCTGATTGGATTTTTAATTGTAATTTGCATTGTAGTTTTTCCTGCTAAGGATTTTCTACTTTAAAATTGTGTTTATTATAATTTGCCATTTTTAATGGTTATGATAACAAAATAGTTATCAAGTTTGTGATAGAACGTATGTGAAGGGCTCCCAGAAACTTAATTTCTCTCTTCTTTTAGTTGCTCCATATGTAAAAACCAGTATTCTAGCCATGTAATATATTGTCTAACTCAAAGGAAACTGCTTCTGCTCTGTATATATATATATGTACATATGTACCCTTAAACTGTCTTGATGCTTATATTTTGTCTCCCTCTGGAATTCATCTGGTCATCAGGTCATTAGAAAACACATTGTCTTCTCAGCCAAGGAACATGTTTGTCTATTACAAAAAAAATTAGCCTAACTGTTATAAATATCTCTAACAATGACTTTATATTAACACTTAAATGTACATCTCTTACGTAAGCCATATTGTCCATACTTAATAACTTCTTAAATAATGACTGATTATGCTTCTTAATAATTTGGAAAGTCAGGGTTGTTTGATTTTTTTTCAGGAGCCTAAGTATCAATTTAGAAAACTCTGCTGTTGTAAAAATAGAAAACTTGGTCTTGATCACTCATTTGCATAAGTGAGACCTATTTTATGGCAGCAATGGCTGTTATGTCTTCTGCTAGGAAGGGAAAATGTAAGCAAAGAAATGCTTTAAGCAGGTAATTTGCAGACAAGGAAATGCTAAATCTTCCTCACTTTCTGAAGCTGGAATAGTAATGATATGTAATTTTGAAGAGGATTATTGATTAGTGACAAAAGAATATTTACTCGTTGTTCCATTTTTTGTATCCATGCAAAGAAAGGGGATTAGGTGCCACATTTGTCTGTGATGAAGAGGTATTACTGTGCTCTTAACACAGTGGATCTGCTAAGTATAGAAAAGGCCACTTCTTGAGAGACATCTGTTAGTTTGGATGTTACTCAGCTTCTATTTCCCAGTAAGATCATTGCAAATGAAAAATTGGTAAGTCATTGGCAGGAAATACTCTTCCTGAGTTATTCTTACTCTGTTGAGCATATGGCTTTATCTGTCACCACTTAGACCCATGTCACTGTTGAAATAAAAGAAATGCCTCTTGATTTCTAAATGCTCATGGGATACAAATAAATCTCATGGAAAATTTGATCATGAGGGCTTCACAAGACTATTTTGTTTTCTCTTAGGGCCATGAATTCAAATTAAAACATGTATTAAGAGATTTTCAAAGAATGTGTTATGCTTAAGGCCATTAATTCTATTTTTTTCTAACAAATGTCTCTAATTAACCTAGAGCTGCCCCTTGAGACAAAAAAATTTTAAAACTCTATTCAAGCACTTTTTCCCTGCTCTGCCAATTCTTGCCTAATTTTTCATGTGTCCACAGCTTTATAAAATAAGAAATGAACTGCATTTTTTTTCCCCAAACATCAAGGTAATTCATTCCAGAACTAGTTCTATAAAAAGTGACCTGAAAAATAATTGAACACACAAAGTGTGACATTTTAAAGGATATTAGAAGACATTCATTGTTTTGCAGACCTTACTGAGTGGTATAAAACAGCAAAGAGCTGAAGAGATGATTAAGTCAATTAATAGTCACGGAGAATTACAAAATATTTGCAATATGTCACCCTGACATGACCTTATGTACTCTTGTATTGATACAACATCACAGTGAAAACATTGCAAGGCATTATCAAGGCACCCTGTTGTGATTACTTTGTGGTTTTCCATAACTATTTGACACTATTTTTATCTTACTTCTCTTTCCTCTTACTCATCTCTTCTTAGAGGAGTCAAAGTATCTCACATTGTATATCTCTTCCCCTCTTTTTTTTTACACCTTTTTTACTATGTTTTTTGTTGTTGCTTTTGTTTGTTTTCTTTTTGGGTTGGTTTTTTTCTGTTATGGATGATTTTCAGTGATCTGGTTTTACTTATTCATCATTTTATGACTTTACTAAGGCAATGGCAGAGATTTTACTCTCTGGGTATTTTCTGTCATAGATGAAGAAAAGCTTTATAAACTCTTACAGACTATTCAGAAATTATAGTCAGGGATCAAAAAATATACAAGTCCCTGTATTCCAGAAGGATACAGTTAACTCAGCCCTTTCTGAGCCCTTATGATATAATTATAATTTAAGGAAGTATGTTGACTTTTTAAAAAGAAAAATTTCAAGCCTTCAGTATCTCAAATTTCAGTCCTAATGCAAGATGTGAGAGGTACAGATTCAACACAGCATATGGCTTTAAAGTTGTTATTACAGATTTAGAGCATAGAGCCATTTCCAGTCCCGTGAAATTACTTCCCATGAAATATAATCTTCAATTTACATTTTATTCTGGTTTCCTCCATTATTTTATTCTCCATTTATATTTTAACTCCCGCAGCACTCACTACTGGATAATGCCAGCTGATGAGTCAGAGTCATGAAGGCAGCACAGACACTATGATAACTAAGTTTCATTTTCTGGTCTCTAAAGAGGGAGCCACCAGCTTTTTTGCAAAGAAAAATGACTCATATTGAATATAAGATATGTGGACATTCAGAGTGAGTTTTATATGATGTTCAATATGAAATTAAAAAGGAAATATAATGATTTTATCCCACAGAAGTTACAACAGTAGCTAAAGGTAAATTTGGGTTGACGAATACACAAATAAAAACAAGTATGAAAAAGCTTTACTCTCACTATTACTCTCTGTCTTTTCACATAGTAGACCAAAATAGTCCAAACACAAAGACAGGAGAAAATTTGTGGACTATGTGGGCTCTGAGTACCCTGGATGTGTTACTGCCACATATACATGAGTGCTGTTGAAAGATCAAGAGTAAACAACATTCATTTTGAGCTAGGAAGACTGTGGCTTGGATTCTAGAAGATTAGATGCTGCAAGTGAAACCTTAGCTATAGTAAAAGAGGTTACATACCTGATCAAAAATGGTGAGGATAGGAGGATTGTAGAAAAGCCATAGAATTCTGGATGTAAAACACTTGAGGTAAAACAGAGCTGACTTCTAGAGCTTAGCTGGTCATCTGTGGTTCCCTTTACTGTAAATGGAGATGAATTGGAATAAGAATTACTGATTATCATCTCATTACAAATTAAATAGCTAAAATAGATTAAATTAATCATAACAAAAAAAAGCGCATTAATTTGTCTTTTTCAACAAAAACAGCCTCTTTGATTAGCTCTGGATGTATACATCACAGATGTTTAAAGTTAAGCTTTATACACATCTTCAGTGTACAATTCTTCTGTGAATGTTTGAAAGATTTCAGATTTTTTATACCTCTAGCAACTTACAAAATTCAAACTCAGAAGATTGCAACATTTACATCCATTCCGTTTTTCCTACACAATGCAAGAAATAATCACAGATGTAAATAACAAGTGGGACAAATATTTCATAGATTTGTTGCACCAACAATCCACAAAAAACTTCTGGATCTTATAAACAAGCAAGTAAATTAAAGTATTATTAATACTGGTAATGGTAATATTAAAAACTGCCTTCAGTTAAAGTAAGAAAATTTGATTAAATTTTGCTTTTTTAAAATTATTTCCTGAGAAGCAGAAAATGATAAAGTCTATCACCTGCATTCTTCTCCTCTGTTCTTTTCTGACGTGCTGTCACTCCTTATTTGATTGCTTAGTATTTCTGTAATAACAGAGGAAAGCAGTCCACAGGAAACCCACAGAGAGGTAGTGAAAATGATAAACTGTGAGGTTTTTTTGACTAGATGAGAGAATACATCATAGCCTTATCTTCTGGTAATATATTTAGACAATCTATTACAATACAATGTTAGCCACAAAATATGGCCACTAATGAATTATGCTGATACCAATCAATTAATCTGAACAGTATTGTCTTCAAAGGTTAAAGTTTTAAGTTAAAATAATATCACAAGGGTTGTTTGTTCACACGGTTTGTAAAAACTAGGACAGCATATTTTAATTTAAGCTCTTAAAAATCCAGTTGACAAATTTTACATGTTATAGACAGAGTATGAAGGCTCGGAAGCCATTTCAAGCCAAGAGAAAACAGAGAGAAAGACCTAAGGTATTACATGTGTGTGTTAAAGAGGGCAAATATAAATATTTTGTTAACTTTCTATTTTGAAGAAGCAGTGCAGCAAAGAACACTCATAAATTAGCTTCCTAACATTTTTGAATTTAAAAGTGATTAATTGTGTTTCAAATTATACTTATGACTTTTTTTTTGTATTACATCTTTGCTTACTAAGAAAAAGAATGATATTAAGATATTTTGAAAAGTCTTGATACTCACAATTGTCCAGATATTTAATTGTATGATCATGAAAATGGATTTTTTAACAGAAATTTTGATTTAGCAAGGAGTTAAACTAAGAAGCATAATCAGGGGTGCTAAAGAATTGTTGTTGATATATGAGAATAGAATAATAATGAATGTTGAATAAAAAAATTATGTTACCTAAATAGTATAGTAGAAGTGATGCCTTGTGATTAATTCATGGTTAACTCTCTTTACCCAGAAAGGCAGCGATCATTGACAGGTCTCTTTAAGTCCCTATTTCCCCAGCTATTGATAACGGATATCAGTTGAAATTTCCCCTTATGCAAGACTGAGCCAGTGAAGCCTCTGGCCTGGCAGGGTTTTATGGTCTTTACTATTTTCCATGGCTTAGGCAAGCTGTGATTGTTTTGCTTTTTGCTGCAGAGAATCATCCAAAATGAATTTTATGTATCTTCTAATTTGTTTTGTCTTCCAAATCCTTTCCTTTCCCCAGATGCTTTTTTCATAGCTGGAGATAAAAAGAAGCTAACAACCATGGTATCCATGTTTTTGCAATAGTTTTGTAGACTTCAGTTCACCTCTTATCATATCTAGAGTAGAAATGAAAGAACACAGAGTTCCAATGCTATTCCTTTTTGCAGAGTCATTACGAGTGGGGCAGAAGTAAAAGGACTCTGTACTTTACATGAGAAAAATTTAAAAGGATTGCTTTTCCTAATAAGCTATTTCATTCTTTCATTCTGTCATGGGCTAGCTTGCTCAACAAAGCAAGAAAAGAGAGTGCAAGGCCAACAGATTTGTTCAGTAAGTCAAATATATATAGTGAGCTATTAAACTCTGTAATATTAAGCATTGATAATTTGTAAGGGTAACTGGCTCCATAAGATTTGATAATGTGCTGGCTCAAACAAGTAGGGGCTTAAAGCCTACCCCAGTTTTGGGATCCCTTGGTTTTAAGAGTTTGACAGAGCAGCCAAAGATTTCTCTGCCTCACATTCTTTCTTACTGTACAGTGTTGTTAATGCTTCACTGAAAATTCTTTGAAAAAGATCAAAACATTTTTTTAACCATAGCTCACTGCTGGAAGTCAGGTGGAAACAGAGAACGTGGAAAAAAAGTGAATGAGAACATGAGCATTATTCTAATTCTCAGGGATGGCAGCATCTCTAGAGGTAGTCCAGGCAAGAGGTTTGTCTCATTGTTTTGGAAATGGTGCTCCTGCCATGCAAGTTAAGCAAAAAACAGCTTGATTTTGTTGTCACTCAGTTTTCTGTTTTAACATTTCTTATGCAGGAGAACTTGGTATGTGTAATGCAACTTGATATGGTAATCCAACTAGGAGGCAATTCTAAAACCTCAAACAGTAACTTCAAAAAGTAAAAGAAATTATAGGGAGGAAAAAAGTCATGCAAAATCAAAAAAAGGAAATAAGAGAAAGCTTTCTAACAGATCTGAATCTGCTGGGTCAGTATATTATTTTGAAAGGTATATTTGGGATTTCATTGTAATTCCTAATTTGAGATCACATTGTAAGAGGAATTAAAGGAGTCAAATAGGGAAAAAGATTATTAGAAGGTCCTAATAACAATTTTTCTTAAAAGTATAGTAGGCTGAAGAACAGAATGAGAGCAGATTGGAAGAATTATCTGAGAAACTGGATGCTATTGCGGTAGAATGAGGTATGAGAAGAAAAATCTGCATGCATATATAACTTGAGAAAACCAGCCTGTTCTTTCCCTTTGACTTTTTTCCAGTAATTCAATTGGAAAAGATCAGAGTGGCTTTTTTTTCCTTCTTCTGTTGTATAGCTTTGAGGGACAAATTATTTTTTACTTAAACAGACAGATGTAGCTTTCACAGAGTGTAGGTTCTTTAATTGAAAAAAGCCATAAAACAAATTTGAGTTAAAGGAGCTTTCGTGTCATCACCACAAAATTGATATTCCTCTGAATACACCAAAGAATGGGAGTATTAATTTAAGTTTAAAAAAAGAAAACTCAAGATTCTAATGAAACTACAGAACACAACTTGATTTTTTTATTCTTTGTCTTTTATCATTAAAGCAAAAACTGGTACTGCAAAACCAATTTTCAGAGCAAGAATATGCTGTTGATTAGAGAAGCAGGTTTCTTTAAAACCTTAAATACAATCGTGATATTTCAATGTCCCTTAGAGTTGTCTCAAGGTCATAAGTCATTGTTCAGACAATGGAAAATATAAAAAAATATATTTCTGGGAGTACTGAGTTATATGGCTGTGACAATAAGCAGTTTTATGTCTTTGGTGTTTTGTCTAAAACAACCACCTTCTCCAGAATGGGCTCCTCTCTCTACAGATCTGCAGATGAATCAAGGGTTAAAAAGAATTAAAAGTTAATACTGTAGCTAGTAAGGTAGAAGCGAGAAACTAGGGTTTAATTATTAGCATATAGGAATAGTTGAAGCAGTTGGAGCAAAGACAATATATCATGTATTTGACTCAGTTATGTTCTTAGAAGCAACAGGGAGGACATTTAGCGTTGTAAAAAGGCAGGAACCGAAGAACACACCTGGCCTCCAAGATAGCTGGAGCCAGGAGACGAAGCCTGGATCATGACCAAAGGGTCAAGAAGACCTGGCAGTGGGACAAAGTAAAGAGGAAGATGTCTGACTTCATCTTCAAGAGACCACTGACCAAATTAAAGGAAGAACCATAATGAACATTCAGCTCATTTTAATACGGAGCAGGGATAGGTGATGCAGATGTATAGGCATCTCAGGTGACTTAGATGAATATATAAGACCTTTGTGAATATAAGGAAAGCCAATGCTTTAGAAATTCGCACATGCCTTTTGGAGGGTGACCTCACATGTGCCCAGCGCTGCAAAATAAACATATCACTTTTCAACTTCAAAAAGTTGAAAGGTTTGTTTGTCCACAGCACCTTTAGTGCATCACAGATACTTTCCAGGCCCCTGACCCAACACGAGTTTCCCATGGCTTCACAGCCCTCTATTTGCATCCACCTGCTCTGGTGTGGGTCTACTTCTTGGGCTGCAGGTGGATCTGTGCAGCCCTGTGGTCCTCCATGGGCTGCAGGGACACAGCTTCTTCACCATGCTCCTCATCACAGGCTGCAGAGGAATCTCAGCTCCTCCCCCTCCTTGATATCTGTAGACTTCTTCCTCTCACGTGTTCTCACTCTGCTCTTCTCTGGCCACAGAATCTTTTTTTTTCCTTCTTATATATGTTATCACTGAGGCTTTACCACCATTTCTAATTGACGGAGCCTTGACCAGAGGCACATCCATCTTTGGAGCCACTTGGGAATGGCTCTGCTGGACATGTAGGAAACTTCTGGCACCTCCTCACAGAAGCCACTCCTGTAACACCCCCACTATCCAAACCTGGCCATGGAAACCTAATACAGAAAACTTCTCTGGCTGGGATGCTAAGGATCCTAGAAGTTGTAAGGTATCTGTGTCTACATCTGGAAAGGTAGACCTAGATCATAGCCCATAGCTTTGTCTGCTGAGCATCTGGGTACTTGGAGTTGGAAATGCAAGTTTGGGGGAGGTTCTCAACTCTCCACCAGGCAAGCTGAGAGGAAGCCAAGAGCCTTGAAGCCTTGGCTCAACCGAGCAACCTGGCAGCCAGGACTCACAGCTCAACAGCTTGCCATGTGGACTACTGAAGAGTTGGTAGCCTGGAAGTCCACCAACAGCCTTCATAAAAGGCAGTTGTGTGAGCTAGCATTGTGGATTACTGTTGGAAACCTGCCTCCTCTCTGTCATAACTTTGTGAAAACTGAACTGTCTCCTGCAAACACTTTAGTTTTGAATGGATTTGATGAATTTGCAGTCTCTGCTCCCTCTAACAATTTCCAATACACTGATTCTGGAGTCTATCATTTGGGAAGTAAGGCTCTTCTGTAGGAAAACAAATGTTCTCAGGAAACACATACAGCTTTCTACAACTGGCAAACAAAAATCCACACCAAGCTAATTGAGATATTCTTTCATGCATGATGAATGAAAGCTTCTTTGCCTGGCTTCTTTTTAACATTTTTAGTTTGTTGGGTTGACTTTTGAAATGGAGAATACTGTTGCTTGCTCGTGCACTTTTTCATCAGATATTTGTTTGTTCTCAATATTATTTCGGAAAGTGTTGCCACTAGTGGAATTACATCAGTGAAGTAACTCAGCTAATGACTCCATCATTAAAATATTGATATTTCTATAGATTAAAAGCTCCATCTAATACTGAAAAGAGAAAGTTGAAGTACATTAATATGCATTTTTCTCTTTTTAATAGTCTGCATAAATATGGGGTTTAATCTATATTGATTTTTATTTCATCCAATGTTTCTATAAATTGAAAAACCAGGTATAAAGAAAGGAAGCTGTTTAGTAAACTCCTGATTCTTGAATTTTCATATTTTTAGGATAATTTTTCCACAAAAGAAATGTCATTTTCTTATTGCCTTTTATTCAATAAATCTTTCTATATTGCTGAGAGCAAAATAATGTGATAAATAACTTTGAATAACTGTGTTATTCCCCCTTTAAACACAGAATGGCATTGAGATTGTGTGGGGCTTTTATCTCTGGTCTCCGTAAACACTTTTTAAAAGACATATTTTATACCAGTAAAATAGATTCCAGATAGTTCAGAAGAGTATAAATGAATGTAGATAACACAATGGAAGTATTTTAGCAGAGGTTCAGCAGTTGTCAAGAGTATCTTTCACACAAATGTAATGTCACTGCACTACACATTTTTGGATATTCTGAATTTCAAAAGGACTGTGTTATTAATTTATTATGGCTGGGAATTTCATAGGGACAAAGGAACTGAATTCAAAGTCAATAAAAATTGGTTTTTTGGGTTTTTTTAATACATCCTCTCTCACTGTATCCCATTTTTTTTCTAGCAATCATAATTTCTGTGAGGACTTGTTTTGTTGGAGCCTTGGTGTTTATTTTGTTCTAGTTTTATTTTTTAAAAATCTGTCATTTGATCTAATTTGGATTTCACTATGTTTCGTTTGCCGTAACATTGATGTGAGCCTAAATTATATAGGTACTGTGCAGTAGTACCTAATTATATTAGGTGCTCAACAACAGAGATTATAATAACAGATGTCTGAAAAAAAGACACCAACAAAGGCACAGATTCATTTGTGTTATTTCAGTGAGAATATATTTGTTCTAGCAAACACCCTGAAATCAGCAGAAATGTTCATTTATAGCAATGTGAGGGCTGCACTGATCTTCTTCAGTGCAGAAAATCACAGTACACTCACATCTAATTGCCTAAACATTGAAATCAATACTATGCTCATTTTTTTTCAGAGAGTGGCTATCATGTTTACCTTTCAACTGGTGTAGCCTGTCCGTTTCAAGAAGGCAGTCAAGTCACCTGGCCATATCTAGACCTTTCTTTCATGGTTCCAAGCACCCTTCCCCAAGAATGTAACACTTTGGATTAAACTCTGGAAAGATCATAAATGCTGTGCAAACATGCTGCAGAAATTGAGGCATCAGTTTGATATATGAGTACTTGAATGCTAGCTTCTTGTGTCTCCTGCAATAAAGAGAAGAAAAATGAAGGAGGAAAAAAGGGAAAAGAGGAAAAGGTGTGTAATACAGATATATTGACCTTGTGTCATGGGAAACAGAGAGGGAATTGGGCTGTTAAGCTTCTGTATCATGTAAGAAATCAAAAGTTTCAACAGGATTTCTGTAATAAATAATATATTCTGGTCAGACAATCTCCTCTTCAATTTCTGATCTTCGAACAGTGAGACATTGTGCAGGCAAAAAATATTAATTTGTTTCTAGTTTCTATTTGAACTTGATCCAGAGAATATCTTGTGAAATACAGCTAATAGGTTCTGAATGTGAAACAAGGGGACTATTTGAAACATCAAAATAGAGATAAAAATAATTGTGCTATAGGTGGTAATATTGGAAATCCCAATTTCAGGGCCAGAGCAGCAGACAGGGATGTTCCTGTTGCTTTTGCCTTTTTCTACTTTCAAAAAAAAAATCTAGTATTTCGTGGTCATTAGAGGAAAGCTCCTTCCTATCTCATATGAAATTTTCAATGAGAATTATAAAGAAGTAAATTTTGCATTGACACCATCAAAGGAGTTATTCAAAAAGTCTCCTTAGTTACCAAGTTCAATGTTTTATGTATTTACTAATAGTATTTATCTATGAAAAATGTTTTATCTCTATATAGATTTCTCTTTCTTCTAGCTATCTGTAATATTAGCTTTAGCTTTATTGGTTTCCATAGTGGGAAATTAAATTGGTTTAAAATTTTACTCCAGCTTTCATAGGAATAAAAATACTTTTGCTTCATTAGTAGTTAAAAAATTATTTCAAGAATAAGTACTCCTGACTGTTATTTGATTAAGTTACATGTGGTGTTTTCCCCTTTCAAGAACAAATTATGCATGTCACACATGCTGACAGGTATATATTTTCAGGTTTATCAGCAATGTCACAGAATGCCCAGAGTCTTAAATTTTAATTTTTCTCCCTAAGTGGGAAAGTGCAAAACTACCTTATTCAGTGCTGAGAACAGATTAACTGATTTTATTCTCTTTCTTAGAAGAAAACCAGACTGTGCAGCCAGATCAAAATATTGTAAAATATCTGTCTAAACAGCATATTTTCTTACCCTTTAGAGTTTTTCAAAGTCCTCTGATGAAAAGAATTCAATGAGGTTTTTTTGCTTCCTCCTCTCCATGAGAAGCTCCAGCCAATCATTCAAAGCTCAGTTTGGGATTAGCTGAGGGTGTCCATCCAGCTACAGGAAATATGTTATTTAGTTCTTTAGCTGATTTTTTTATTATCTTTAGCACAATGAAATCTTTTTAACAAAAATGAGGACTATAAAATCATATTACACAAATATGAATGATGTCCAAGGGTTTGAATTTTATTCCTAAGCTGGAAGTGACTTGCAGCTAGGAATAAAAATTTGTGATAACAGAATTGCTTATTTTAAAGGGTTGCTAACAATTGGATCCATATTTCTATTACTGCTATAGGGAAGATAGGGTTGGATGTGTTCTCTGAAATGTTGAAACTGAATTCAGCAGATTTGTGCAAATCTGGTTAATACAGATTTTCTTTTCTGCTTGAACTGTTAATTTTCTCCAAATAGTGCAGGTGAGGACTTCAGAAGGAAGAGAGAGGTAACTGAAAGGATTATTGATATATAATGTGATGAAGCAATAGAGCAGTAAAATTAGCTACAGTCTAATGAGTGATGATAAGGACTAATGTAACAGCATGTGAAGGGAAGGTGGGAGAAAAGCCTGCTTGAAAAACTACACTTATCAGTAAGCAATTTATCCTTCCATTCCTTAAAAAAAAAAAAAAAGAATAGGACTGGGAAAAAATGTGGGTGAAATTGTGCCCTGCTGTTCTAGTCACTTCATCACACAATCCCTTTCATAAACATACTGAGTTCTGTCACATAAGTGGTAAGATTTGTTCCTCTTCTCAGTCCCAACAAGCTGTTCCTGAACATCTGACTGATCATTAAGAACTTTCATCTCACTCCAGATTAAATTTTTCATCACCAGTTTGCACTTCTGTGTGATGTTATTGTCATCACATAAGAGCTGTTGTACTTTTATGTACAGTCTGAAATTTTCAACAATTGGTATTTAGGGACCTTGAATTCCAGAACACCAGCTAAACTGGACACCAGAAAAGTCCCTCTTTTTCCTTTCACTGTGGTAATGTGGCCAGAATGACAAAGCAAAGTTTTGGCAAAATGATAGAGAAATGATTTAAAATGTCACATAACTGTTCAGTAATAAGAATCTGAATACAACAAGACAAATCTTTCTTTGTAATACATGTTCCAATCTACTTTATATGAAGATATGTCTGCAGATTCGGAGCTCCAAACTGTATTTACACAGCCCAGGAATCCAGATCAAGAGTTTCAGCTTTAACTTCTTAGCCACAGTTTTGATATGATCTTTTAAAGTAGGTGTAAGTAGGTAGTAAGTAAGCAAGCAGTAAGTAGATCTAAGCAGAAGAAAATTTTGCTGGCCAGCCTTCGCGTACGAAGATCCGGGGGAGGCCTCTTTCCTTTCAGACCTCCCAGCCTGCGCACTGGATTTTTTAGGTGAGACACAGGGCGCGCAGATCTGAGCCCACCCTTTAATCCCGAGGTTCAATCTGCCGGGCCAAAGCGATTCTGGACAGTGGCAGCGAGTTCCTCCTCAGGATGTAGGCAGATTGCCCCCTGCGGGCTAACGAGCTCTGCCTGCCCGGGGAGCATCCTAGCCGGGAATCGAACCCGAGCCTCGGCAATTTGCTATGCCGTGTGCTTAACCACTGCACCACCGGGGCTCCCAAGCAGAAGAAAATACTGTTCTCCAAATCCACTTTATGGCAGCTGAATTGCATGTTGGCAAGGTATACATTTCTCAGCCCTGTATAAGATAATAGTTGTTAGCCATACATTTAGTTTTTCTTATTAGCCACACTTATATCTAAAAATAATTCTTGCATACTAATAACTTTGATATTAACTTCTTTGATATTAACTTTGATATTAAGCAATCAGGTAACTTCTTACCTTTCTTAGCTGAATTAAACAGGTCACATTTTTTAGCTCCTTTCAAGTTTCTGAGCATCTTCCTTGGCCTTCCTGTGTCCATTCTGAATTTTCTTCTCAGGAGCATGAGTATCACGAGTTGTATATGCATTCTGCAAGAAGACTAAGCTGGCATAAATTTACAGTGGGATCAATATCTTCCTACCTCCACTGGAGATCCCTGTTCTGCTTTACTAAGATATTTTTTGTATTTTTCACAGCTACATCAAGTTAGCAGCTGAAATGATTCTGTGATCAACAAGCAGTGCTAAAGTCCTTTCATCTGTTTTTCTACAGATAAGTTCCTAGGTTGATGTCACAGAAGTTTATCTTATTAAACCTGAAGCATATAATCCTGCATGTTTACCAATTGCATTACATCTTAAAATTCCTGTTGTCCCAATAGTTATTTCCTCCTGTATGTGTTAATTATTTGTTTTGTAGACAACATTTTCAAACTTTATTTCATCACAAATTCTCTGAGCCAAATCCTGTCCTTTGTGTTTTAGGTAAAAATAAACACATACATAAATCTGTCCTAAAAATCGTTCTTGTGAAATACCACTGAACTGATATCTGATCCTTCAAAAACCCTTGTCATCTCCTTTCCAGGTTTTTTTTCCTTTGCTCTTTAATTAAAGGATAATCCAATCTACACTATATTTTTCCATAAAGAATTGAAATAGATGCTCTCCCCTCGTCCAAATACAAAAAGTACTCATGTAACTAAATAAGCCAGAAAACCATGATAATTTATGTTATAATACGTTATGATTGATAAACCAAGATTACATATTTCATTTTGTATTTGTTAAGTCTGTACATATTCTTAATAATTTGTTGTGTCTATTCAAATGACAGAAGTTAGAGCTTCTGACTAAATCTCTCAGATAGTAAAACCCAAATTTCCTTATTAAAGTGAATTAAGTAATATTATTTTTGCTTCACCTGAAGTTCCATTGGTCAAATTACTTTTTCTCTTATATTCAGAATCTTCCTTTTTTCTTTGAGTGCAAAGACCGAATCTTTTAATATGCATCTACATCCTAAATTTGAAGAAACTTCATGATTCTTTCAGTTTTAATTGCACAAGCCACAACTTTCAACTGATTTGATTTGCTGGTCCTACTAATAATTATAGGTCACATTTTTAAAAATGCATTTCACACATAGCTAGGTGGGTTTTTTTATTTTTCTAGGTGAATTCAAGTAATTTATGAAACTTAAAATTATTTTGTCCATTTTTATTGCTCAGTCATATGTCTTATGAACCTGTGGAAGACAAGTTTACACCACTGAGCTTTGAGACTCCTCTGCAACATAAAATTTCCCTAATTGAAATATATTTTTGAAAGCTAATCAAGCCAGGATTCTTCAGTAGAAACTGGGCTATATGTTACTGAGAATGTATTGTCTGGATTTTAGATTGCTAGAAGGAAATGGCTATGAATAAATTTGTCTCTGGATGTCTCAATTTCCACTTCAACACAAGAGAAAGATTGTAAATGAAGATTTAGTCAGAGTCATAGGAATGCTTGTAAAACATCCCTGCACAAATGAACTTGACATCTGTTAGCTGTAATATGTTTCTGGACCTGCATTCAGGTGCTGAAGAATCTACCAGCACACTCTCTAAACCACCATTTGTTAAACTTTTTCATGAGTGAAATGTTCCTTTTAGAGCCAGCAACTTGACTGTCATGAATAAACTTCATTTTAACTGTTTTTAAGACTCTTAAATTACAGTTAGTCAGACATATATGTTTTCTACTGTATTTGTCCCACAGGACCTTCAGGATATGAAACCTTACATGTTAGACCAAGGATCTATAGTTAGGCAAGGTTTTTGGGAAGGAATTATTTTAATTCACACTCTCTATAATACAAGAAAACAAACACATGTAAGTGCACAAGGCATATTCAACACCTTCATTAACAGTGCCCTATTATAATCTACTTTTAGTGTAATATGACACAGAACTACAAACTGAAATTTGGGCCAACTCTGGGGTGTCTGTAAGATTAAATAAAAACACAGTATGTGATCGTATTTTCCACATATCAACTCCATGAATTATGTGATGTAAAATACCAATATTTATTTTTCATTTCCCAGGAATGTGAAACCCTTACACATATTTAATGACAGCAGAGTGTTCTCTATTACTGCAAGATGTACCCAAGCATAAAGTAAAGAGGTGTCTTGGTTTAATCCCATCCAGCAGCCAAACCCCACACCGGTGCTCGTTCACTCCCCCACCAGTAGGGTTGGGAGAGTATTAGAAGAGTAAAATCTAGAAAATTTTGGGTTGAGATGCAGACAGTTTAATAGGGAAAGTAAAATACACACACACAAACAAAGGAAAACTAGGAATTCTGTCACTATTTCCCATGGTCAGGCAGGTGTTCAGCCACCCCCAGGAGAGCAGGGCCCTGTCATGCATCATGGTGACTTGAGAAGTAAAATGCCATCGCTCCAAATCCCCTCCCCTTCCTCCTTCTTCCTCCCACTTTATGTACTGAGCATGATGCCATATGGTCTGGAACATCCCTTTGGTCAGCTGGGATAACCTGTCACAGTTGTGTCCATGCACTCCCAACTGTTGTGCCACTGACTGCATGAAAAGCAGAAATGACCTTGGCTCTGCGTAAGCCCTGCTCAGCAATAACAAATATGTTTCTATATTATCAACCCTGTGTTGAGGGTGTTCAAATCCAAAACATAACCCCATACAAGCCACTGTGAGGAAAATTGGCTAATTAACCCAAAACCAACACAAGAAGATAATTTTTTCTTGGTTTTAATTTTAGCTTTATTGTTAAATCAGTTCCTTTAAACAAATTATTTCTCAAAGAAAGAACTGGCAGATAGTTGGAATAAGAAAACATACAGTGTATCCTGAAGCAATTTTTAAATAATGACTTAATTTTTGTCAGTTTTCATAGTTATTATGTGATTTGTTTACTAATTTATAATGATGTTGTGAAAGTAATATTATTTATTTTCTGGACCATACGGTCTGTAATGTGTTTTTCAATGGGAAAAATCACTATGACATATAAAAAATAAAAACTATGACAAAAATAAACTATGAGAACTTATATTTAGAGAAGAGCATCATGCTACTTTAAGACTTGTATGTGAAAAACAGCCTTTTGCTATTAGTGCTCATTTTAACACAACTGTCCTAAACGTATCTCAAGTGGTATAATCAATTCTCCTGTAATGCAACTATTTATGATACCCTTATATTTGACTCTTCTTGTAAATCATCAACATTTTTTCTATACTCAGTATAGGAAGAGAGTTTTAGGGGATGAAATTCTCATCAAAAAAGAATTTACTTGATTACAACAGGTTGCACTAAGTTTTGATGTTGTCCCACACTAATTTTTGTTTTAAAGCTTTTCCAACACACCTCACAAGTCCACTCTCCAATGGGAGCCATTTCTGCAGCCCCTTTACTTTGTGGGAAATGGCAGGCGACACTGTGATGTTTTCCATTTGTTTTTCCACATTTGGCACATCAAAACAAAATCTCCCATGGCATTCCTTTAAATGATCAATTAGCCCTAGTGCTCGGTGTGTCTGGTTTCCGCAGCATGGACATGATGGATTTTTTTCCCCACTGGTGTCCTGTGATGCCAGATCTGTGCTGCTCCCCAGGGTAGGGGAGGGAGGCAACAGAGACTGTTCTTGCTTGCTACTCTCACCTTCTCCCCTCACCACGGCCGATGTTTCTTCCCATGGCAGGTTCAGAGGTGGGAACCTCATGTATCTTGGCATATCTGACCAAGTCCTCCCATCAGATCGAAGGATGAATATTTCTCCATATCAACTGCCACAGTGTTATAGAACTCCAATCTCATCAAAACAATTTTGTCTTCCACCAGTCCACTGTGGATTGTGGTCAAATATGTGGCCAAGATGTTGTTCCAGTCTGAAGGACTGCTCTGTGCTACCCTCAATGCGTACATTAATGTGTCAATTGGGCCATTTTGTCAACTTTGGTCAAATCAGTCAATTAGTGTGAGGGTAGTATAAGTCAACAGTGTAACCTCAGCAACTGTTGAGCTGTGCCCAACTAAAAACCCATGGGCCAGGCTCTGAGAAACAAACACATTAAAATTGTTGCCATAAATTTGTTTCATCTTATTTAGTACCATCACTGGTCAGTGAGTCCAAGCAAAAGGGAGAGGTTAATTATAATTATGTATCCCTGGGACAGAGATTGGCTCAGTACACCTGGGGGTATTTGGTGGGACTACAGAGGGTGTGACCTCTGCAGCTGAGCCAAATTACAACCACAATCCTAAGAGAGTCATTGTTATTCCTGCTGTTGAATGGGTCTAGATGCAGTCTACAGTCCACTTCTCTGTATATGCTCCTCTATCACATCACTTCATGTTTACATTTACATAGGGCCTGAACCCACTAATTAGGTAAACTCAGCTTTTGCTGGAGATCTGATGCAGAACAGCTGTACAGCACCAAAGAATCTGTCAGCTGATGCACGCTACATTAATCTTATGGGACTCTGCTGCCTCCTCATTCAAGGAAGTCCCCAGTGTTAGAGATCCAGGTGGAGATGATTACACAACATCCCATTTGTTGTACGATTATTCCCCAGTCTCCTTCGTGGTTATTTTGGAAGGAAAGGGTAGGCTCAGACAGATAGATAGACATCACTTCTTTACCTATTTTTTCAGCTTCAGTAGCTCATCCCATTCTACCATATGTTATGACCTATATCTAGGTCATATCTCTGGAGAGTCCAGCTCTGAGTGATTTTCTAAAGAACTCAGATAACAAATTTAAAATGTTTTTGGTATTGTTTATAAAATCAAATCAATTGAGGACTGCTTTGGGAATAAGTTTAAGATGAATAAGTCAGATAGGAAGGGGTGCCAAGGCCTGCAATAGTGTGAATATCTTTCGCACCTTTTGTAGAGGGTCATCCAGAAATAAAATTTATAATGCACCTCGAGATACTGTCAAAGGCTTTTAGAAAAATTATATATCTACTTATACAATTTAAAACATTTTACTGGTGACTGAGAAGTCTCAGCAGATTCTAGAAATGAGATCTCTAAATGCACCTTTATGCTATTAGCACACTAAAATTTTAAGCAAAGTAGTGATGCTTTTAGATCATCATTCGGAGTGAATATTTTTTCTCTGTTTTGAAGGGGATTGCGTTTCTGTCTGTCTTTTCCCCTCTCCTCCTTGGTAAATGAAATATTTTATATAATGACATGATATGCTTTTTTGTTGAAGAAAACCAACCAAACAAAACAAACTTCCCATCCCCTCCCAAAAAAACCCCAACTCATTAACAATCAAAACCAAAACAAAGATAAAAAAGTCCACAAACCACATTAAAAAACCCAGATCCTTTTGAACCTTTGACTACTTTGATTCTTTTTTTTTCAGAGGAATATTAGTCACAGAAACAAAGGAAAAAGACTAGATTACACCAAGTTCTGCGAGAACTAGTGGCTAAATACTGAGAAGAGACACACTAATGCCCACAGGCAATGCTGTAAGACAGAAAAAGCTATAGTACTCTTTTGAGGATCCACACACAACCTCAGTATAAATAAACAAAACCTGCAGTAATCAAAGTATTGTTGGTTCCACTACTGACAGATAAAGCCATTTTGCAAAGCTTCTGTGTATGTATTGTGACAGGAATTCAGAAGGTTAAAAGTGTGGATGCTCAGAAAATAAACCACAATGTGATCCTTCACTATTTTTTCTGGCTTTTTATTCTTACTGGATTGTCTTATACACTTGAATAGTTGTATTTCATTTGAAATAAAGATTTGGGTATTTTTTTTTTGACAGGCAGGCTCTTTAATGCTAGAATGAAACAATTTACAGTTGAGAGACTGAGGCTGATGTGCCAAGGTTGGAGTGTTCCACCATTGTAGCTAGGTACAGATTATTACATCAGAGGCTGAAAACATAGGAAAAGTAATGTCATGCTCTGTACAGAGAAACCATCCTGTCAATTGAGATAAATTTTTATTGTGTATTATCCACAAAATGTTAAATGCTTCCCTGTTGGCTGTTCTTAGTAGAAGAGGTGGCTTCATTAATGTAGCACTGTTTTTCATATTTTCTGATGCACTGAAGATTATCTAATGCTATCCAAGTATTAAAAAATCAATCTGCTTTATACCTGGTCTGTATAGATTCCTTTTCTTTTAAATCTCTATTCATTCCATAAAAGGTAACAGAATGTGGACTCATTCTTAACATATTCAAAGCAGAAATAAAAAATGCTTTATTTTGCACTCAGAATAATTTCATTTTATATTTTATCCATTTTACTTTACACTCCAGTAGATTAGGTATGGCACTTTGAGAAATGACATTTTCACTGAGAAATAACTTCTTAGGCTGTTCTCCAATGGTCTCCTATAAATATCCAAATATCTCTTAATATTTGTGGTTATAGGTTATTAAAGATCTGATATTTTATAATGGAGATTTATTTTGATCCTATAGAAAATTGTTCATGTATTTGATGTTTTCATGTGTATTTTTTCTAGTCTACCCACATATCAAAGAGATAAACTGTACCTAGTCAAAGAACTGTGTCACCATATGGTTAATTTTTTGTTTAAGGATATGCAGCAGTAACTTCAAAATAAAGTATGTAAAGTTAAGTGTTTTACTTCATAAGCATACTTTATTTAAATGTTCAAATGACTAGAAAACTTGACTTTAAAGATATTTTGCAACTCAGAAAGTACTCCATAATTCATTGCTTATTTGATTATATTATCTTACTTTTCTCAAAATTTATTGATTGTTTTCTAACAGATCAATATTTCTTAACATTTCTTTGGAAATTATATCTTAGAGAATTAATGACTTTTGATTGATATTTGATTTTCATTCATGCAAACACATGCGACACTGTTTCTAATCTACAATAAGTTATGTATTATCTAGAGAAAGCACATTGAGAATTCATTGCTCATTAGTCAAAAAGGGCAAAGCTTTAAACTGTTCTGTCTGTGAGGATTCAGAACATTGAAATCAAGTCACACGAACACTGGTGAATGTCTTGGCTGGTGGTAGGGCAGACACTCTAAAGCTGCACATGCTTTGCACACAGTTTCCACAGTTTCTCTCTGCAGGCAGAGCAGACAATGCCAGGTAGGTGCCATGAGCTCTGCTTTCAGCAAGTGTCTTTTTCCTTCCTTCGTCAGTTCCTTGTGACTGACCCTGTAGATGAAAAGCCTACATTTTAAACAGGATTAATCTGACCAGGGCAGAGCCTAAAATATTGGCTGTGTCTGAAACTGTCATCTGAAGTTCATTTATAGTCAATAGGAACAGGAAAACACTTTAGGATTAAATTAATGTGATGTCATGTGAATGTACTCATCTATCAGATGAGTGACACCTTAAAAGAGCCTTTTCCCTTCAGTGACTTTGAAGGGTGCCAGAAGTGACTTTCTCGGATGCAGACACTTTCTAAATTTAGGTTAGTTAAGGCCTCTATTTGAAAATGGACAACATCAAGAAAAAATATTTTTATAATATTTAATTGTCGTAAACCACCTAAAAGCATAGCAGTATGTAACAATTTGCAGCATATTTCATGGGAAATGCTGTACTTGCAAATTTTGATAGAATAAAATAACTCATAAAATAACTAATAAAATAATTGTAAGAACTTTACTGAAAAGAAAAAATGGAATGGAAATTCCATCCCTCTTTTTCCCCTACAGACAAATATATACACTTCATTAATATAACAAAAGTGCCAACTCACACTCACTAATGAATTGTTAGTTTTAGGACAATATGCTGTGGCAGATCCTTTGACTTGTTCTCTTAGACCAACAAAATGTGAACAGTTCTAGTTAGCATGTTACTGTATAGCTCAGTAGGAGAGCGAACACAAGAGGTTTTTTGACATAAAAAGTTAAGAAATTACATTTTACTATATAACTGTAATTCAGTTTCTCAACTTATTAAATGATGCATGAAAGACTTCAGACAAGGACATATTTTGAAGCTTTTCTTACTGTGTATTTAGTGAACCACTATAGGCCTACCTATCCTTCTGTTATTTCAGCTGTTAAAGTTCTGAAATGGAAATGATTTTCTGTCATGAAGTGCTAGATACTATTTAAAGTCAACAAAATATGCCCAAGGACATTGAGCGTGATGTGTTCCTCTGTCATCTGTTTTACTCATGCAGCAGAGTCTATTTGACTAGCTTGTTGGATGGGAAAATCAGAAATAAAATAGAAGAAAACTGAAGCCAATATTATTCTTTTTTACTTCAAGGACAAGGTGCTTTCAAAGTTATGTAGAACTTTGTGATTCTGACACATACACACAATACAGAGTTAAGACTAAGCAAATAAAACCTATTTTATAGCCTACCTTGAGGAAGCTATAATCACAAAGCTTCATGTAAAGAATCTAGAAATCATTTTATCTTATAGATGAGAGTAAAACTTCCTCTATCACTAAAAATTTAGTTTCAGAAATAAACAGATATTTACTTATCCAAGAAAGGTACAACTGAATTCAGCTATTGTCTGGATTCTAACCTAATTTGTATTAGTTAAAATAAGCTGAAGTCACTGATGCTACACAGCATGAATCTGGGGAGAAGAAATATGTATATATCTATAGGAACTTACTTTATATGTTCTCCAATATGTAATGAGCACAGCTTGCTATTGTTTGGAGAAACAGGGTAGCTGTAAGATTTCAGCAATCTATAGACCAAATGAATGCTGTTACTATGTACTTTACCCTTAAATGTCACATTTGGAGTTAGTTGCTGCTGAGGTACCTCAGACTATTTTCACTGTTTTTACAGCTATTTTATATATTGTGTGCATATACATATACACTATAGCACAAAAAAACCAAAACCAAGTAAAAAAACTAGTGCAATTGTATAAATAGATTTCATATCAGTCTCTTTATATGACCATATGTAATTATATATATAAATATAATAGTGTTTTTCCCCCTAAAATAAAAAAAATACAGAGACTATAATCAACTTAGTATGTTTGTATAGTGATGTATACATATGTGTGTGTGTGACTTGTTTTCATAAACCCTTTAAAGGCCTTGGATGAATAATAATATTAGGAAAAGTCAAGGAAAAGTCATCTAGTCCAATTTAGATGCTTTGTTTTACAACTAAATGATCAAACTCTGGAGGTGGTTTTCCCGCTCTTCTAAATGCAAAGCATTTGTAGGGGGACTTGTTTAGCCTTGAATATCTACTCATTCAATTTTGGGAGAATATCTAAAACCATTATCAATTAATGAATTCCCCACTTACATGTAGATATCAACAGATAGAGACAGCAATACAAATAGAGAGCAACAGATTCTAGAGACAGAAAATATATAGATTTAGACATAGATAGATATAGATAACATAACCACCAAAACATTGCAATCTGTTCCGGGAACAGAAATTTTTGACTAAAATTTCTTGGACTACAGATGTAAAAATATTTAGAAAAAATGTTGTGCTTATTTACAGATTTGCACTGCTGCCCAATTGTTGAGGCACTTAAACCTCTTCAGCCTGAGAGCTGTTTAGAACTTATCTGTTTGTGACTTCTGAAAGTCCTGGTCTGAACAGCAACCGCCTGGATAAAGCCTTCTGTAATCTAAACACACCATACTTCCCTGTATGGGCAATTTATCAGGCCTTTTCTGTCCTTTCCTAGCACAAAGCCATGGCCATAAGTTCAGCACAAAGCACAGGGGATGTGGCTGATTTTGTCAAGCTGGATGAAAGATCTGGACATGTTGGACAACAGCCTTTGGTTTAGCACAGCCTCTGGGGAAGCAAGTGATAAAACTTACTTTTTTAAGTAAAAAGGATTAAAGACTAGGATTAAAAACTAGACTTCCTAAGACAATTATCTTGCCTAATACTTTAACTGAGGTGGGTTGATCCCCTAGTATTGATGCTATAGTTTTGGGATAATTATATTATTCTGTGACCTTTGAATATATCTATTTTCAAAAATGTTGAACATATTAAATATTGCAAGACTTGGGAATTGAAGATAGGTTGCCAGTTGATGTTTGAACAGTTAGTTCTGAGAATCCAAAACTTACTTTTTTTTCTCTTCTAGTCCTTTTTTATACAGTGTCATATACAGGACGTGTACAGATGACCTTTTCTCTTTTATTTATGTCTAGAAAAAACATACTGTAATTACTGTTCTGGAATGCAGTTTATGATTAATTGGAAGAACCCAAATTTCCCATATGTTGGATGATATGCAAAGAAGTGAGTACTATCATTATTATGCTCTGTTCAAAAAGATATTTTGTCTCCAAAGAGATTTCAGTGTTCTGCACAGTGGGTGGCCCAAGATTTAGTAACCTCAAAAATTTAGTAATCAAATGAAGATAGAATATGAGATATTGCTGTTCCTGGCATTCCCTATTTGTTACTGCTATGCTGGTTTTCCATATTTCCTTTCAAGCACTTTCAAATCCCCTGCTGCTTTGACAAATTTTTGTGTGTTATCTGTTTTTTCACTAACATCCAAGTTAGCCCCGAAACAGATCTTTTTTATGAAGTACAGCAAAAAATGCTTTGTTGTACTTCATAAAGAACTCTAAACAAAACAGCTAGTATGAAAATGCAAACAATACTGAAAATATCAAATGATAAATTATTAGAAGGGACCTGTGGATCTGTACGGGAAGGTATTGCCAGCTAAACCCTCCTTTCAGTTATGAAGAGCATGACTGTTACTAGGTTCTCACAAAAAAATACAAATATCTCTCAAGACATGAAAGCCTGAATCTGAAACAGCATAATCAACTCTGCAATGCTATCAAAGTCATAGAATCATAGATCATATAGGTTGGAAGGGACCTTTACAGGTCTACTGAACCCCAAAATGTTTTCAAAAGTTATGAAATGTTGTGTATATGGCATTCAAAACAGCATAATTCTTATGTACTTACACTTTGATAGTCTTCTCTTATGAGGTCACATTTTTTTCTATATATTTTCCCAGACAGCCTGTCTCTTATTCAGTTAACATAATAGAAAGCTCTTGAGAGATAGATCATTCATTAATATTTGACTGCATTTTATTAATGATAAAATTTTAAGACCAGGTTTTTTTCTGTTGCCTAGTATCCAAACTATGATTTGAAGAAAGAAAAAGAATTTCCTTGCGTACTTTTCATGGCACTTTAAAGTTTTTTAAAGGCATCAATACATCTACTTTTATAACATTACTTTTTCATTATCTCTCCAGTAGGTAAACTGAGCTATATGCTAGAATGAACACAGTAATGTTCTGTCCTTATTTTAAAAAGTTATGCACGGGTTTTTGCACCTTACTTTTCTTTAAATAAAATACGTAAGTTAAAAGCATTGACAGAATTTTTGTCAGAATTTCTGCCAGAAAAAAATCCAGGTTTTTAAGACAGTCATAAGCAGCATATAGACTGTAGGGATCGAGAAAAATTCAGACAACTATTTTGCCTAGCATACCATGGAGTTTCATGGCACAGTAAGTATAGATCATTGTTCAATTACCAAAACAGAAAAAATATATTCTATTCCTTTATTCAATTCTTTGTCATGCTTACTAGAAAAACCACTGGAACCTCTTTTACTGCAACCTTATTCTGCCAGAATTTGTTGAGATAAAACTTCCAGAGATATGTGATATTTCCATGAGACCTGCTAACAAGACAGATCAGTTTTGAAGTTCACTTTCCCATCTTTTTTTTTATTAGTTC
The DNA here is from genome assembly GCA_013396875.1 of Vireo altiloquus. Classification (NCBI taxonomy): domain Eukaryota; kingdom Metazoa; phylum Chordata; class Aves; order Passeriformes; family Vireonidae; genus Vireo; species Vireo altiloquus. The sequence goes on along the minus strand of VZRF01005942.1, from coordinate 1,162,345 downwards.
TCTTGTCCTTCTTTTTGCTTGTTGGTTTAAGGCTTGCCACATCCTTTTCTTAGGAGTAGGATCACAAAATCCTCCATCCTTGCATTCCCAAGGACCCTTATTTTTCAGCTGCCTCATCCCAGGCAACCTGAACTAGGAGACTGAGGATTTTCCAAAATCTGTTTTCTCCATTTTTAAAACCATTTTACTACAAATTCTCCCCCCATATTTACAGAGAGACAGATCCTTAGCTCACCACGAGTTTAGTTACGTACAGGTGAGATCTTACAAGCGTTAGTCTCAGCAAGTTTGTGGCCTGAGGCATGAAACTGAGCCGGGGGCCTCACTCCCCTCCTGCTCCAGTCGCTGGCATGTCCTGCAGCAGCCATGTGGCAGCTTCTGCTTTGCTCTGGGTGCCAGCAAGCCTCTGCACACCCTCAGGTGTGCCAGCCCCTGGAAGAGGTGTCTGAAGGCAGAAGGGGTGATCTCCAGCTCCAGGGAGCTCAGCCAGGAGGGCTGGTGTCCAGGGGCAGCCCCAGCTCAGCGCACATCTCTGTGCCCTCCCTGGCCAGCAGCCACGCAGACAGCCAAGGGGTTTGTGTAAACCGAGCCTAGAAAGAATGGCAGCAGTCATTTGTTCATCTCCACCAAAAGATCATCAAAGAATTGTGCATAAACGAGCAAAAAGACAAGTATTGCACAATGCAAACACTAGATCACACTTCCTGAGAGGCAAAGAACTCTCTTTCTTGGTGCCATGTGAGTTGTCACCTTCAGGTGTTCATTCAACACTAGCTTGAAACTCCTTTCCTTGCAACTGCAGTAGAAAGGTAATTTATTAGTAGGAGAACCTTAAACAGCCTATTAATATGCTTTTAAAATGTTACTGTAGCATTTTTTAGTTTTTCAAAGAATCTATTTCCTGGAACTTTTTATAGAAGTGTTATACTGAAAGAAATGTTTTAATAATAAGTTTGTGAAATACTACTCATTTTTCCAATTTTCATTTTGTTAATTATCTCGTAAATGTCACTAATATTGAGAGTTTTTACTCAAAATATTGCTTCTGACTTATAAATATTCTGTCTTTGATTTATTATTGATTTAAAAGTCACTTATACCTGCATTATGTGAATATGAAACTGATAAGATATATGTATTTACAGTAAATGGTTTTGATCTTGGTTTTGGTTTGGGGTTTTATTTCATTTTTACCTAATTTCTTTTTTTTCTCTTGTTTATTTTTCAGAGCTTCCATTTTATTTTTTTATTTACTTATTTATTTATTTGGGTTTTTTTAATGGCTTCTTTTCATTTGGTTGAAGTCTGAGTTACTCAGTGTCACATCAGCTTAGCCACAAAAGCAGCTTACAAGATGTGGAAAAATACAGCCAGTGATACCTTATAAATAGGCATTTTAGATGCTGGCAGGCTGTTAGAGAAAGTAAGGAAAATTAAATTTCCCTGAATACTAGCACCTGAAGAACATTCACAAAAGTCATTGATTGCTACAGAAAAGACAACATTATGTGTTGGATGGGTTAGTGTATTTTTTTACTGTATTATTTCCAGTGTTGCAGTCTCTGTGTTGAAGTATCCACTGGGAAATCTTGATATTAAGATACAGAGGATATAGATAAGTGGCATTCGTGCTTATATTCAGAACCAGAACATGATTAATCTCTTATGTCACCACCCTCTGGATATTCTTTGGTGTAGGGCTACAAACAGGGTTTTAATTTGTTTTATTAAAATCAAATAATTTTTCAGTGGATTTTCTGAGGGGGGAAAAAAGTATTTTCTGAGAAAAAATGTGTTTTCTGTCTCTCTCAACTTTTATTGTCATCTATAGAAGGATAAAAAAAAGTTGCAATTACAGTTTATCAATAACAAATCAACAGTATTCACAAAAGTCAGGTGCAAAGTAGAATTCTCCACATTGGTTATATTTCCCATAACAGAAAAAGAGCTGTGTGACATTGGTTTTGCTATACTATTTATATATTTTTGCTGCTAAATCAGCTATATTACATCTTGAAGTTCTAGTCCTTCAAGAAGCATGATTTATTGAAGAGTAGTGGACTGAATTAGAGCTTCTATAACACAAGGACTTAAAAAATACACTCTAATAATTGCTTTTCTTTTTCTTTTTGGGTATTTGCTTAAGTTTTGTATTTAGGATTATTCCCATGCAGCCAAAAATTCTGATTCAGGTGAAAAATACTTAAATAAAAATAGTTATTTTTACTTTCTTGCTTTTTCATTTTTTCACTCCCAATACATATATTTATATTTAAACACACATATATATGAAGCTAAAGTTGTTAATTTTTTAAAATTTACTATTTTTATAATATCTTAGAACACTGTGAACTCAAGAAAGTATTACAATAAAATTACTTGGTTAAATGCTCTACACAGTAAAAAAAAGCACAGACAATTAGAATTTATAGGGTTTTTTAAGTTACATCACTGGAAAAACCCCCAAAAAACTATCACTCTTCATGGCCCAGCAGAATACAGACGTGTTGGAAAATGTGACTGTCTAATCATATGTCCCAGTAAGCACTGGAAACTAGTTCTTTTCCAAAATGCATTCAGAAAATTCAGTGGTCTGTAATCCTCTGAATCTCTAACTAGAGTTCTTAGTCAGAGCACCTGCTTATTAGCAGGAAAATGATGCAGAGGGAAGAAATGCTCATATGTAATTCTTCACTGTTTTTCTTATGCATTTTATTTAACCTTAAATGTATAATATGTAAATTCATTTTTAGCAAAAATTAGTTGCACTAGGACATTTTTTCTTTCATTTTTTTGTGTTGAAACAATTGGTTCACAAAGAGACAAAGTTGCTTGATTTAACTAGATAGAAGTAATGGCTTTTGTACTGAGAGAAAAAAAGGGGAATTAACTGGTGTCTAACATGAATGACATTTCTGTATCTTTCAGAGCATCATACACAACCAGCTGGAAAGTGGGTAGACAAAATCCTGGAATACTGGCTAAAAACAGTAGTTGATATTCTGTCACAAAATAATTTCTTTTCTTCAGTAAGATGTTCTTTAAAAAGTGATATAAGGCAATTAAGATGACGGATGAAGTTACTGTCACAGGTACAGTACAGGTATTTCACTGGTCATATGTGTAAGGCTGAAAGACCCCTGAACTACTTCAGTTTTTGTCTCTGCAGTTTTGATACATTTTGGTAAGGCCCAGCACAAAAAAATAAAACTAAATTAAGGCAGCCATTCACAATAATAATACTGATTCTTTCTTATCTTTCATATTATATCAGAGCAGTGCTAATTGATCACTTTTAACAACTCAGGATAAACAAATGGACAAGTAAAGATCCTGCTTCAGAATTATTTGCTACATAGAGAAACTGCAGGTTCTTATGAAGGCCCTTCTCTTTTTCCATTTTTCTTTATCTGTGAGAAAACCACTTTTTAAAATATTTTAACCTGTGTAATAAAGTGTCTTCATTAATGACTTGGGTGATGTGATGGAGTGTTCTCTCACAATGAGACTGCAGACTTGTCTGGATGGAGTGGTCACCATCCTGTAGGTTCAGAAAGGCTTCACCAGGCTGGAAAACTCATAAAGTTCTGCAGAGGTAAGTGCAAAGCCTCACATCTGTGATGGAATTTCCACATGAGTAGTAGAAAGTGGATAGAAAGCAGTGCCAAGGAAAATGAGCTGATGTACAAGTTTAGTGACTTGAACCCTTCTAGCAAAGAAGCCAAAGTGTTGCCAGCAGCTCCAGGGAGGTGAACCTTTCCCTAAGTTCAACACTTGTGAGACCCCACCTGAAGTATTGTGTCCAGCTGTAGTCTTTCCCACACAAGAAACACATTGTCACAATGGAACAAGTCCATTGGAAAGCCAATGAGGTGATGGAAGGTTCATGACTTGAAAGGAAAGGATGAAAGAACAGAGTTTTAATTTCTTCAAGAAAACAAGGCAACCAGTGAGAGGGTGAAGAGAAGACAGAGCCAGACTCTCTGCTCCAAGGTGCACAGGGCTAGGAAGAGAGGCAATGGATAAAAGTTGGAGCAAAGAAATTCTGATTAGATACAAAAGGAAATTTTTTTCTCATAAGGATGGTCAAACACTGGAACAGGTTGCCCAAAGTTGTTGTAGTGTCTCAATCACTGAATTAAAAACGAATCTGTACATGTGCCTGAGCAACCTGAGGTAATTGGACCTTCTGTGCAGGAAGGATCAGACTAGGAGATCTCCAGACATCTCTGCAACATAAAATAATCTATGATTCTGGAAAATGAATCCAGGTTTTTTTCTTTGAAAAGAGAACAACTTACTGCTTACCTGTGGTAACAGCCAATACCTTTCTAGATCTGTGCACAAAGATCAGCCTTTTGGTGCTTCTTTACAACTTATTTTACTTCTAAAACTTTTATTTTTTCCTTTATCATTCCATCAGAGTTTCTATATCGTATGTAAATTCTAGTTGCTAGTCTTCAAATAGCCAGGAATTCTTCCCTTTTCCTCATACAATATCACTGTCTTCAAGCCTTCCATGCTGCTAAATAATGAAAATGGAAGAGAAAAAAATTATTACATAATAGCAATATGAGATCTCTGACTCCTGTTGTCCATAAATTTGTATTTCTATTGAAATTAGTATCCTAGTCACTTGCAGCTGAAATCTTCTGAAGCATGAAATTTGTGCTTTTTACATTTTAATAGAGAAAATAGATTTGTGATATCACATTACACCGTCTCTTTACAGTGTAGCATTTCATACACTGTCCACTTTATTAATATCCTTATAGACAATCAGGCCTTTGAAGGTTTGTAGACAAGGAATCAGAAACCTGATTAGAATAAGCAGGTTTTGATCTTGCCAGTATTGTAGCACAACAGGTTAGTCACCTCTGAACTTCTACTATAGTCTCCTATTGTACTCATTTATGTAGACGGATATTAATGTTAGAAACACCTGCACTTTTTTGTTCTTTGTATGACTAGACTTGATGGGTTTCAGTCATTGCGTGACTGCTTTGAAACTCTGCAGTGTGAATATGAACTGTTGGCACTACACAGAGAGACGAATGCGTGAGCATCAAGGACTGTGATCTCAAGTCCCATTAGAATCAATAGGAATTTATCATCTGGAAGCAAGAAAATTCCTGACAGAACTAGGTCCGTAGAGTCCCAGGACTCAGACAAAATACTTTTTATCTCATGAAAAATTGACAGAATTTCTCCCCAGACAAAACCTGCAAAATAGAATTAACAGTACCTGGACAGAGATGTTATGAAGCCATTCCATATGATCCCACAAGGAGCATAAAAAAAAAAGGTGGGATAACATTTTTACTGTGTTGCTAGTGCCCTATGGCAGAGTAATAGTGAATAACAGTAGTGTACTGATAGCACTAATTAACCAGGAGTATCAAGCTGCTGAGTGATGTAGAAGGGAAAAAAAAATTGATGGAAATTAGAAACAAAGCAAGCACAATAGGGTAGAAAAAGAGCTGAGGAAACAGGCAGAAGTGACATGGAATGAATTATTTTTCAGGGACAAAAGTACTTGAAAAAATTGATCATCTTGAAGGGAAAAATAAACCATTGATTCACAAGCAGAAGAACATGGTAACAAAATTAGATTGAACATATGTATCCTCATAGAGATAAATGGAAGCATGATGAAAAATGTGAGAAGAAAAAGGAAATTATCATTTTTCAATTTCCAACTCTCCAGTGATACAGGAACATACAGAAATATTATAATAATAGTCCTTATTTTTCAGACATGCTAAAATAACCTCAAATCTGGACAGATTTGAACAGTGAAAGCAGAAAACCTGGGAATCATTCAGCCATATAAATGGCAGTCCCTTACAGACATTTTTCAGCCTTATCTACACCTTTGGATGTCTAAGCCAAAAGTTGTATTATAAAGTCATATACTGGTTAAATCTTAAAGATTGGAAGGAACCTTAGAAATCATCTAGTCCCAAACCCACCTGCAATGGGAAGGGACACCTCTCACTCAACCAGATTGTTCAAGTCCTTGTCCAACCTGGCCTTGAACATTTCCAGGGTTGGGGCATTCACAGCCTCTCTGCGCAACCTGTTCCAGTGTCTCATCACCCTCCCAGTGAAGACTTTCTTCCTAATATCCAGCCTGATTTCCTCTCTTCCAATTTCTACCCATTATTCCTTGTCCTATTATCTACAGTGCACAAGTATTCTCTTTTGTAATATTCTTTCCAATTAGTACTCAAGTTGTATTTAATTTTATTTTATTGTGAGCGTTTAATGAGACTAGCTGTAGTCATCCAGATTTGATTAACATTTCTCTCACCATTACTATCATGCTAAAGTCGGGACAACTTGAAGTGAAAAGACTGAAACTTAGGGAGGTTGCAAAGCTTTTCTTTCTGACAGTGTAATTTAATCACTGGAATAGACAGTCTCAAACCATACAATATTTGTGTTGCAAACCAATATGCCCTCCTGGGGTTTTATCAGTTTTAGTTTGGCTCTTGTTAAAGGTCAAGGTATGTTTCTCTGAATAGAAAACAGCTGAGGATCCTCAGAATGAGATAGAATATTTTTCATAGATAAACATACAGTATTATATATACTATTATTGCTAAGATCTAACAAAGCTTTGAGTAAATCTGAACATGTAAGTTTTTATAAATTATCTTATAAAAAATGAAAACATGCCAAGTAACAATGATTTTCAGTTAGCTCTTATTTAGGTATTTTCTTGTATGATCCCTCAATAACAGACTTGATTATAGAAATAAATATATACTAGATTTGTAGATAGAGAATGGCCTTGTGAAACACACCTGCTCAAACTGATCCTATTTCTGTACTTTGTCTACTTCACACAGAATAACAGGAGAGTGAAATAATGCAATCTAAATATAAATAATTTTAAATACATGTTAGTTCAGCCACATGGATATGAGAATATGATGTGTGGGAAACATTAAGTGCCGGGTAAATCATGCAAAAACTATAAAACTCAGGAGGATTATGGACATGCCTCTGTTGGAAGTGGTCACACCTCACAGCTCATAGTCCAAACAGCAGGTCTGGCGTGTAAGGAGTATATTTCTAATGAGCAATATTCCTCAACTGAGAAAATCACCTCGCACTGAGGCTGGAGCTTTAAAGCTAATTTGGCAACCAAAATAGTCTTTGAAGTAGCTTATGTGTTTTGATTATCAAGTTCTTCAGAAACATTGGTACCACTCAGGCTGTGTTTGCTGGAGTTTAAATTCTCTCAAAGTAATCCAGCAAAGAAANACCAGAGAAGGTTGCAGGCTCCCCACTGCAACACTTGGGTTGTGCTCCTTCCCCATCCTAATCAGGTCTGGTTCAAAGGCTGATGACTTCTTTTGGATGTTTAACAGCCAAAATAATAATGGTCTGTTACCAGTTTCTCATATAGAAGTTTTCCCTCTCTCATAATTTTGGTAGGAACAAATTAGTTCTACTGTTGCTTTGTGGGTGATGCCCACTGAATACTGGAGGCAGCAGCTTGTGCTAGTACCAATGATTAAAGTGTTCTTATGGATTGCTATGACCACTCAGTTACTTGAAACATCAACATGTTTGAATTGTTGTCTTCTCTTCACATACATTTCAACAATACTTTTCTTATGCTCAATTCCCTTGCAAGACTGTATGACCATTGCTAGTATGAAATACTAGCATTTTCCACTTAATCTATGGTTTTTTAAGAAATGCAGTACTGTAGAAAAGAAAGGAGGTGAGGAATCAAAGTCTCATTATTGCTAATCAGTATCTTGCCTATGTCTGCTCTTTTGCACAGGGATGTATGTGTGCATATGTGTGTATAGAGATTATTTATGATAGAAGAAAAATTTTATTTATATTTGAAATTCTAAGCCATTATCAAATAGCACCTCCCCATCTTAAAAACATAGTAATACCAAATGTAGTAAAATACTGTTTTATGTATTTAAGAAACAGTTTAGTCCAGTGCACAGTAGTGTTAATGGTTGAACTCAATGATTTTAAGGGTATTTTTTCAATTTGAATGATTCTCTGATTCAATTTCAGTGTGTTCCTGAGAGGGCAGCTGAGAGAAGTATTACATGCCAGATTTCTCACTGAGAGCATACATGATTATAATTTACAGTTGCAAAATCTTGCATCATAAGCTGCAGGAGCTGTATTTCACAAAGAGTGAGTTACATCAAGTTAGTGGTTTCAGGTTTCAGGTTTTATTATTATTTCTGTTGAATTTTTTGGACATGATAATGATATATATCAAATTAATACCCATGCAGCAAAAACTACTTCTTATTCTTAGGAATTTATTAATCCTTGAAATTGTCTTTAGTATTATGAATCTTTTTGCTACTGATTTGTATTTTCCAACAACTTTTTTTAGTTTACAGCCTGAAAATAGATATGCACTGAGGATTTTTTTTTTTTAATATAGAATAAGTTATATTTTTGTTGATATATTTTGATTATGTCTTTGCAATATCTGATGTTTACACTTTCCTTGTCTACAGTATTTAATAAATCCCTCTATGTTTATAAAATCAATGAGGTTCATCAGTTACAGAGAGTAGGATGCCATTCCAATAAAGAAATACAAAAATACAGGAGAAATGTCAATCTATCTACTGACCTACCTAGCTATGTATAGGGCTTCACACATCTGGTTCAGTTCTATGGTACCAATCACCTTGTCATGTATAAAAACTGGAGCAAAAACACACGTTCAGTTTTTAAAAATTCTTGATTTCCTCATCAAAAGATCATAACATATATAATTAAGTAGGAAAATAGAGTGATTGCAAGTGAAAAAAAGCAATGTTCTTTGTCTGGCAAACAGAACAGAAGAATTGCTGCAGATAAACAGTGGCATTGATCAGGCATAACATCCTTAAATCAAGGGCAATACTAGATATATTTATATTTCCTCTCCTTTTTTCATTCATCACCCATTCCCTCATCATTTAACTTCCATATTATTACCTTTGTTTTCATAGCCTATGGGGTGATTTACATTTGCTGCATGTATGTTTTTTGTTTCCTTCATTACTCCATAACCCATCTCTGGCCAGCTTTCAAGACTGCTTTCCTGTAGTGATTAGACAAGGATTTTTTCTGATTTGCAGCTCCATGTCCAGAACCCCTGGGCTCATCTGCGCCTGTATCCTCAAAGCGTTTGTTGTAATCTTGTGCTCACACAGTTTAGGTACCATGTTACAACCTTTATAGTATCTATCTTGATAAAAAGATAGGTTGTATTTGTGTGAATGTGAAATTGCAATCATTGTGGGGTTTTTCCAGCATTCATCTTGAATTTTACAACTCCCTGCTGTTGCAAGAACTTCTGGGTGTAAAACTGAGGCTCGAGCAAAATTAATCATTAAAAGAGAAATGCTCTCTGTTTTTTTTAGTGAGTAGGAGTATAAAAAGAGCTGATCTGCAGCATATGTTGAAGCCATGATAGGTCTGAAAGACTGAAGTGTTTGTGTGAGTATGTTCAGACTGTGGAGAAGTCATGCACTACCTCTGGAATACTCTGAAGACCCATCAGAGGGTCAGAAGCCTCTTCCTGCTTATGATTTTCTTTTTACTGTCATGGAGCTGGCACATGGTAGTGTGTTGGAGTTTAGGAAAGCTGGAAAGTTTCTTTTTTTGCGTTAAAGGGTCTGAGACCCCCCCTGAGCACTCTAGGGGGACACAGCCTTTGATTTGTGCCACTGGAAAAAAACTTTTAACACTTTTGGTTGAATTGAAAGCGTCGAAGATGTGAAATAGGTTTTAGTTTAGTTTATTACAAGGTGAAAATTTATAGTATAAAGTTTTGTAGTATATAGGTACACAGAAGCAAGATGGAGGCTTTTGGGTATTTATTTTAGGCTCTTTTTTTTTTTCTTTTTTATGTTTCACTGTGAAGTAGGCACAAAATGATTGGTAAAATAGGTTTGAGGTAGAAGAAACGTGTTAAAAAGATTTGATAGTTATTGGTACAATATGAAAAATATCATACATTGTGGTTAATTATTAGATAACAAAGTTTCAAAAACATGCTGCACACAAGACTTAGTAGCCGTTGTAACTCAGAGTTTACAGTGACAAGTTAGGCACAGGCTATGCTGAGAACTTGATAAAAAAACTAATAAACAACCCAAGAAACTGAGCAAAGAGCTTCGTCTTCTTCATTCCTGATATGGAGCTTTTATAAAGAAGAAAAAGACTTCATATCTAAGAGTCAAAAACCCTACAGTAGTGGATCCAGTTTTACTTTTATGATCACAAGCCAGAAAACCCTGCTCTGTCTCACTGCATACAGAGAGTGATTGAGCAGTTGTACTGTCCTAAAATCTGGGCTGCCTAGAACTCGATCAGAGAACTAAGATAACTGCATGGTAAATAAAATGCAGAAAAAAACGCCAGAAGTTGACAAAGCCCTATTTTAATGGAGATTTTGGAGCTATTTAGCCATTGAGTTGTGTTACACCGTTCAGGAGAGTGCACCAGAACCTACCAGTTAGTGGACACTGTGTATTAGTCCTGTCCACGTGCATCTGTAAAATCCCTTTTTTTTTAATAGGATGGAAACAGGATTATTAGAAAAGTAAGAATGTGAAACATGACTACTTTTTTGGATGTGTTTTATATCTGCAAGAAAGATATTCATCTCACTTTGCCTCTCTTTCTTATACTTGTAAATTTTATTAAACAGCAAAATATTAGGTCCAGAATGGCACTGTCTAAAAATCAATTCTGTGTTGATATGGAGAGGTTAAAAAAAATGCCACAATCCATGTAGAGTTCCAAAAAGTACTTTGGCATTGGTATTGAACATTACAACATATAATTTAGTGGCAGGTGGTCCATGGAGCAGGGTTCACAGCTCGCAGATGTCCTCAGGAAGTGTTGACTACATAAACACCGGACAGGAAATGACCAGCTTGGTAACAGTTCTTCAGAAAATATTTTAGGTCATGAGCCAACAGTATCATGCTGTTGAGAAATAAAAAAAGCATCACACAGATGTATATGATCAGGAAAAAAAAATTTAAAAGAAGACAAAAAAGAGAGAGAAAGAGAGAAAGACTTGAGACAACATGCAGAAAGGTGACTTCCAACCCTGAAGATGCTCCAACTTCAGGAACAGAAAAGCCTTTCAAAAGTAATAGAATATCTCTCAGGGCAGATGAGAAGTAAAAAACAGCTTAAATTGCAGTGAGACAGTGCAAGTCTTGTTAATAATAAACGTGGTTCCCATTAAACAGACTGGTCTGGCAAAGTTATAGCCTTTGTCACTGAAAATCTGATGGAGCAAGTTAAGTTTATACCTGAGGGGGAAAAAAAGCCTGAAAAATATATGGGAAAAAAATTGAAAGTACAGGCTGAAAAAGATTTTTAGGCTGTATTAATTTTTCTAAACAAAGATCTGAATTTTGTTCCAACTTCAAATATATGTATTTCAAGACTATATTCACTATAATTTACTATATAGTAACACTATATCCATCCAATGGCTATTTCCTAATAAACATATCCCTCCCTGTATTTAGCATCAAACAAAAAGTTTCATGATTTCTAAAATAATGTTCTAAGCATGATCATAGAAAATCATTTTATGTCTATTTAATCTCTGTGGTCAAATGAATCCTGCAACGTGTTTGCTTAAATAGTGCATTATGTGTATTTCCTCTCTTTAGCCCCAAATCTTGTTCTTAGAGTATTCATATGGAGGACAGAGCTTTCATCTTCCTCCGTCTGGCAGAGAAATATACTGAATATGGTCTTCTGGTGTCTGAAGTTTGATCAATTTGTGATGAGTTATATAAGTACCAATTCTGTTACCTTTACTTTCCCATTAATCTATTCAGTATTACTGCTATTAAAAAACAAAAAAGCACACACAAAAAAATTAGTACTAAAACTGGTCTTGAAAGTACTGCTATTTTCAATGGCATTTGCTGATTTTGCATTGACATAGTCAGTTTACAACTCCTATTAACAGTTGCTGAAGTTATAGATTTGTAATCCAAAATGGTTTGACATCATTGTCAATAGCTATTCTTTACAGATGCTTGAAATTAAAATGTCATTTTAAAAAGTAAAAATTTCAATACTAATTTCCATGAAATGTTGATGTTTAAACAGAATGCCATTTTCAAGAATAACCTTGAGCTCAGCTTTGAAAAGAGAAAATCTTTCCTATTTTCTGTGACAAATGTGAAGAGTTAATGCTTGGGAAGTGCTGAGATAAATGCTTATTGATGACTCAGTTAACATCTTGGAGTGAGCAGAGTATAAACAGGCAAAATATGTCCTTTTATAGCTCCACAAGCAAGGCAATGCAGTCATAAAAAAAGGAAATGTAATGAAATCAAAACAAACCAAAGACTGACTCTCAGACTGTCGTGCTCATGACTCATTTTCAAACCCCTTTTCAAATTGTCACTTTATTTTCCAGGTTGCACTCCTCACCTGCGACTGCCTGCGTGACATTTATACACGAAAATGTGGGACCTAGTTATGCAAGCACTCCTAATGTTTCGTGCGCATCTTTCGTGTGTTCAATTCCACCTTTGGGTGCGCAAGGTGAACTGTTCCTGGCCGAGGTGAAGGCTGCCCGGTGTCCCGGGGCAGGCAGCAGGAGCTCCGTGCCGGGAGGGCGCTGAGGCCGGAGCAGGCAGCAGGAGCTCCGTGCCGGGCCCCGGGCCCGGGAGGGCGCAGAGCCCGGGGCAGGCAGCCGGAGCTCCGGGCCGGGCCCAGGGCCGGGAGGGCGCAGAGCCCGGGGCAGGCAGCCGGAGCTCCGTGCCGGGCCCCGGGGCCGGGAGGGCGCAGAGCCCGGGGCAGGCAGCAGGAGCTCCGTGCCGGGCCCCGGGGCCGGGAGGGCACAGAGCCCGGGGCAGGCAGCAGGAGCTCCGTGCCAAGGCCCAGGGCCAGGAGGCCGCAGAGCCCGGGCCCGCGGGACTCGCCCGCACTCGGACTGATGGATGCAGCAGCTGCTAGGCCGATGAGTGGAGAGCACGATCAGCTCCACAGCAGCCCAGCGGCAGCTGGCATTGCGGAGGAATTTCAGTTAGTCAGGTGACAATCAGCTGCAGTCCCCAAGGAGATGGCTACCACCTCTTCTGCACAATGCTCTGTCACTGCTACAAAGAGCTCAGTTGTGACACCATTTGCAACGCCAGGTGTAAAAGTAGCTACTTGAAGGCATTTTTCTCTCTGCGTGGATAAATTTAAAAACTGGGACCTTCTATTCTGTGTTTGAATATGAATGAGTCAGTTGTAAACAAAGAGCTAAAATAGATGTCTGGCGTGGAGAGGTAGCTGAGTCATTCTGTAAACCCTGTTCCTTAAATGTAAATGGCAGGGGTTTTCTTTTTTGACACAATAATTGCTATTTTAGCTTGATGAACTATGAGGCTTATGCAGCAAAATGGCTCCTGAAAGTTACTGGCCCAGTCAGTGCCTCCACTTTTGAACTTTTCTATCCATGATTTTACTTCTTGACCACTATGAAGGGAAACTCAAAATATTTTCTTCAGGAGCTTTCTTTTCATTTTAGCTATTTATTTTCATAAATAGTGTTAGTGTTTGACTTTTTACCTCTTTATTTTATGAAGATAGCATTTCTTCATTGCACTATGCCTTTTATACCATTTAAAAGGGGGACACAATCAAATGTTGGTATTAAATCTTTGGAGTTTTGATTCAGAAAAAGAGGTTAGCACAGAAGAGGATCTTTCTATTTTGGTTTAAAGTAGCTAAAATTTTTCTAGAAAACATTTTATGTTTCAGCAAATATATCCACTGTTTAAATGAGAAAAACTTTCCACAAAACATGAAATAAAGTTTCTTTTCCTTCCTCATTACAACTTTGAAAAGACGCTATATTAATAAAGCAATATTATTCTGCTGAAACTGATAAAATTAATCTTCTGTGCAACATTATACTTATATGCTGTATTGTACATATGCTTTGAAATTTAAAAAAGAAATCGGTTTTCTTAAAATACCTTACCTAGATAGATTTAATTCTTTAAAAGGGTAAAGAAATTTTGATATCCTCTAATAAATACTTCGAAAAGAATAATACTGTTTTGGATGCATATTTCCACTAAAAATTTTATTACAAGCAAAATGAAAGTCTAAATCAGAACATGTTCCTCTTGTCACCCTTGATAAAATTAGTAGTAGCCACATAAGACAGAATATTTAAAATCAGCAGAGAACAGAATTCTCTAGAGTAACAGGTTGCAGCGTTAGTTGGCAAACACTATTCTTGGGTCCACAACTAGAAATGTGGAGTGTAAAACAGTGATTTTACTGTGTTCAGAGGTGATAAATCCTTAGCATTTCAAATCTGGGGCAATGCAAGTTGAAAGGAGTGGTTCTACTAAAGAGATTCTCAGGGAGAGCAGGAGGCTTTTCAAAGGTCTGGAAAAATCAAATCCTGAAAGGAAGATGAAGGTTTAAGTACATTTAGACTAAGGGAAGGAAAAGACAGTAGCAATGTTCATATATATAAAACATAGCTTCTAAGGCGTTTATTCCCTTCTGAAAATTCATTTTAGACCAGACATTAAATAGTAGAAGGGGAGCTCTGTGTTGGGAGGTGCAGCTGTGAGGACTGTGCAGTACTATGGCTATTTCTTGGGAGGCTGTGGCCACTCCCTCAGATCTGCATCCTCAGAGCAGGTTGTAGAGGTGTTTCTTTAGAAATGGTACAGATGTAGCTTTGCAAAGGAGGTGGGAGTAAAAACTCCCTTCTAATATTATTCAGCCACAATTTCTGCTATTCTGCTATCTTATTATCCAGCTTCATTATACATATTATTATGGAGAAAATAAAATCATGTAGTAATTAATTCAGAATGCTGAAGTCAAAGCAAAATTTTTGTAGAAACTGAAACATAGGGCTATGTCCTGGAGATTAACAACACTTTCATTTAAAATCTACAGCAAGTATTTTCAGATTGAAATAATATTTTATCTTCAAATGTTCTGTCTTTCCCATAATTATTATACTATTGCTCTATATAATTATTTCATTTTTTGCACACTGGCTTTTTACATATCATATGTGTAAATACCAGTATTAGGCTTTAACAACAAGGCTGATAAATGCAATTTCATGGTGCCAACTTGGCTTAGTGACAAATTTAGAAATTTCATGCCAATCCAACTAAATACTACAAAATATATAAAAAATATAGCTGTGAATTCTTCGTTTTCTTTTTTCAATCTTCTTAAATATTTTACACTGCTCAATGAGGATGAGACAAATTATAAGTTAATTTTAAGAATTATAATGGATGGCAATTACATCTGTATTATTTCATATTTTCATTATTCTAATTATCCTGACAATAGGCTGATGGTGTTCTGCCTCATTGTTCTCATGACAGTTTGCCAGAGAAGTGCTGTTTCAGAATGCTAATAACTTGCCACATCACCTCTTTGACAGTCGATAGTAAACCTCAACTATCTGATTTTACTGATGTTCAATAGTTTTGTTCAGTGGGTCCATATCACTTTAAAGTGGTAGCAACCCACATGAAAGAACTAAGAATGCACTAGCTATCAAAATACAGAAAAGGATGAACCATGCTTTTAGAATTATCTATTTAATATTTTATTAAATAAGGCATTGCAGTTTCAATATGTATTTTTAAACTTTAAGGTGAAGGACATACTAGCCCATTTTTTTAAATAAACCATTCCCAGCTACAGTTTATCTAGGAAATATATGTGTGATCACTGAGGTCCCATATATTTTATCTGAAAAATATTCTTTTCTAATATTCAACCAACTAAACATCACATGTGCTTTTGATCAAAATTGATCAGCCTTTGTCTTGCAATGTATTTCCTCAATAACCAAGCAGATTTTCTTTCACTAAATTCTGGTTAGAAATATGGCATCTTAGTAAAATATAATTGGTTTATTTAATATTAATATATTCATGTACATAGTCCTCAGCTGTATCCAGGTCTGAGGTCCTCAGGAGAGGAAAGATATTGAACTGTTGGAGCAAATCCAGAGGAAGGCCACCAAGTTCATTACAGGGATGGAGCACCTTTCTGACAGAGAAAGACTAAGAGAATTGGATTGTTCAGCCTGTAGAAGAGAAGGCTACAGGGTAAACCTAATTGTGTATTTCCAGTATATTAAGGGAGCCTACAAAGAAGCTGGAGAGTGACTTTCTACAGGGGCATGCAGTGACAGGACAAGGGGCAATGGCCTCAAACGGAAAGTAGGATGAGGTTCAATAGTAGAAAGAAATTCTTTGCTGTGAGGGTGGTGAGGTGCAGGAACAGATTCCCCAGAGAAGTTTTGGATGCCCCATCTCTGGAAGTGTTCAAGGTCAGGCTGGATGAGGCTCTGAGCAACCTGGTCTAGTGGAAGGTATCCCTGCTTATGGCAGGGTTGTTAGACCTAGATGACCTTTAAGGTCCCTTCCAACCCAAATGATTGAAATCTATTATATCAATTGCCCAGCATAATTTTGCATATTCATTTCAGCATGCATATAAATGAAGCTAGTGGATAATCATCCCACTCTGTAAAGTATAAATATTCATTTGATTTTAAGTTCACTGTCTTAGACATTCTGGCTGCCTTAAATGTGAGAAGGTGTTTAACTGCTAGGCAGTGATGGGGCCCAAAGTATTTAATGAGTCATTTATCCAGTGTGAAAGATAAAAATAAGAAGCTTTTTGCTAATCATTTAACCTTAATTTCTACAATTCTCCAAAACCCGAAGTTCATAAGAAACAAGCTTAACCTTGGAACCAGACTGAAATTAATTGTTATGGATCAAAAGTCAATTCTGTCTTTGGATGAGAACAAAATATCTGGTCTTTATGGAGTGGATTATCATGGTTCAAAAGAAAACAGCTGAAAGGAAGGACAAAAATAAGGGTGCGATTCTTCTTGGATTTGACAGAAGTTACTGAAACAATAGAATTGGCACAAAAAAGAAAACTTCCTTGCTACTTTATCAGTATCCTTCTTTGGAGTAAATTTCAGCATTTCTGATGGGTTTGATAGAGGCTCTTGCCATAAAACAGAGGAGTTGCATAAGAGTACTGTGTTGAAGAACTGAATTTGAGACAAGATCAAGATGTTCATCCACTTAATTCAGCTCAAGATACTGTTTTTGATGGAGACACCTTATCTGCCTAAACATCTGGCACAAACATTTCATTTTATTCATTTGGTATTATTTGAAAACAGGAAGGAGTTCAGGGCAAAAGAGGAGATATTTACACTTTTACAGATCTGGGTCATAAGCCTGTTCTCCTTCTGTTCCTTGTTCTAACATAATTTACACTGGAATATAACTCAATAGTACTAAACTCAGCCTACTGAAACACTTCTGCCTGTTGAACCCTGGATATCAGAGAAGGCCAACTGCCACAGGAGTATGAGTTAGTCATGTTTCTGCTGATGGTTCTGATCATCATGAGCCTGGAACTCTTTGAAGAAGTGGTAGTAAAATAAATCATTTCCCTGGTTTCTCTGTCAGTTAATTCAAATGTCAATGTTCAATTAGAGTTTCTGCACTCCAAGGCTCTTCACTATATCAATCTTCATGGTTCTTCAACAGCCTCACCAGAATAAGACTTCCAAAAACTTACAGACAATTTGTGAATTTTTAATAAAAGAAATTGCCTGAATACTGAAATAATTCACATAGCAAAGTTGCATATAAGCCCAACTGAAGTGACTATGTTTTATAGTCAGTTACCAGATCCATCCTTTTTCTTGAACAATAATGTTAGATCACCTGTCTTCAAAAGACAGTATCATGATACTGTCACCTAGGAATTTTAATTGTGTATGTAAAACTCATCAGACCTCAATGATTATCTTTCAGTTTGTTCTAGCTTTCACTCTTACCCATTTATCATGATGTACTGAATAACTCAGAGTAAAACACAGTCTGAACCAAAATATTCAACATTTTCTATATTTTATTTCAGCTATATATCTGTCTCTGTAGATAAGGTCTCTTTGTATATTCTGAAAATGCAGAAATGCTGAGACATACATGCTACCATGGTGCAGCAAAGTTTAAAAGAAATACCAAAACCTCAGAATAAGAAAGTGTTCATGGTCTCTTGCTTAGATTCGGTTTTGTAGATACCACTTCTCCTAAGATCCTACTTTTAAAATTCATTTGCGAACTTAACTCACACTTTTCTGGAGTTTGAAATTTTGTGTAAAATTGTCTCAAGCATTCTTCAAAATATTTTTTTCTAAAGGTGTGAGTGATGAGTTATTACTATGCATGACAACAGCCATAGAAACAAAAGAAAATGCAAGCACTGTTTATACATTACTTGTGATTTCCTAAAACCTGAAAATAAGTTATTTATTTTATTTGTTGTTTGAACAAGGCAGTTTGAACAACAGTAACTGAAAGTTGCAGCACTAAATGCAGAATCTTCTCTCAAAATTACTTGAATAGTTTCAAAAATATATTGTGGTATTTTAATATTTCAATATTTTAGATTCAACTTCAGTGCTACCATTTAGACAGCCTAGTCTAAATATGATGGGTTTTTATATAAATTTGTAAAGAAAAGAGAAGATAGACACATTATACAGTCCTACTCTAGGTGTCATTTTTCTTTGTTTTATGTTTCATTTCACAAAATATGCCAAAGATAAAAGTATGAGTAGGCTGTTCTGAAGAGTGGTGCTGTTTTCTTTGTTCTGTTTCTGTGTGTTTGTGTTCTGTTTCTCTCTTGCAAAACTGATACAATTATTACTGTAATTATGATTTTTAAAAAGATTTCTGAGTATTTTAATTAAATAGTCAGAATGTTCTTGCAACCCTACTTAACTTTGTAATATATATCATTTAATCCATTAGATGCTTTAGGTCATTTATATAAAAAGTCAATTCAACTGTTCTAATGTCTGGAACAAAGGGAAAAATACTTTGTTTTAGTTACTGAAGCCATCACATGCAAATTTTTTTAATTATGAAGGACTAAGAACATGCATTCCATTCTTTTCTTCTACATAGTAGTGAAGGGTTGGCAATAAGAGTTGGGAGTCCACAGCAAAGGAAAGTAGGAAACTTTCAATGTCTTAGGTTAAACATTCTCTCCAGAGTTAGAAGGCTTAAGTGACTCAGATCAGGCAGCCTGTTTTGCTCCTTGTTACGGCTTCAAGTCATTTATCCTTCTCTGTACAGATCAACACAAATTTGGCAATGCTTGCTGTTTTATCTTCATGTTTGGATGTCCTAAGCCATATATTAAGGAAAAAATCTCCCCTCAGAATATACTAGAAAGCCTTCCTGCAGGGGCCAATCATTAAGAGAAACATAACAATCAGTCAGAAAATATTATCTTCTTTAGTGAATTTCAAGGAGACCCTTTTGAGGTAAGATCTAACTAGCTTAGGAAGCGGGCAATTACTGATGGAATGCTGCAATTGGAGGTAATGCTGAACAGCACTGCTCACTGTGCTTCTCCAGGGTAATTCTTCTCTGCCATTAGGTAAGGTTTATAGCTTACACAAAGAAAAACTTCTTCAGTGTCTACTAATAGTTCTATTAGGGGCAGTGAGAGGATGTTATGAGCACTTATCTGTACACAGTAAAAATTGCAGAAAAACAACGAGGTTCTATCCTGATAGCCTAAAAGTTACTTCCTCAGTTGAGAGGCAGACCTTCATTGTCTAGAGTGTGACCACAATCACACTGGATAATGATCATACAATGAAAAGTCAATTTACATCACAACCTCCCTTTTAATCTGGAAAAGTTTACTCAGAAGACATAATTTAACAAGATTTTTAATTCTTCTAGGGTCAGAATGCAATCTATTTCTTATCCTGCTCTCAGATCTCCTTTGCAAAGGGGAAAAAAAGCTCTCAGTTTCTTAGAGATGCTGAGAAGAGATAAATAATGACCATTAGTGCCTTCTGGGGAATGCAAAGAAATTTATAAAACACAATTAATTGGCTTTTATTCCAATCATTTGTATATTCCTAGGAGGCTTTTTTTTTTAAATATCACCTTTCTATTCTGACCCTACAAACAAGAGTAATCAGAAGCATTTAGACTAACAGATATGATTGATTAATAAAAAATATTTATCATAATATTTTTCTGATTTTAAAAATGTTCTTATTTTATTGAATAAAAAGCCTCATTTTTATTCAATAGAAGTTTCAGTTCTAAGTAATTCCACCAGCAAGTAGCTTTAGCACAGCCCTTTTAATAATCACATATTCACAAACCTTGATTTTCAGGAGAGAAAATTTATTAACCTGAGTCCAGTTTTCTCTACTTTCTTGGACTTCAGTCAATTCTTTTGAAAAGAGAGGAAACTCTTGACCCATATTTCCCAGTAAACTGCTCTGCCTGAAGAAACTGTGCCACAGCTACACTTCTGAAAGGTGCAAGTAGCAGAGTGTTAAACTGAAAAAGAAGAAAAAGAAATGCTGACATGCATGAATCACAGTTCACCTAAGAGCAAACATGATAAAATTGTTCACAGGAAATAAAGTGGTACTGAGATTCTATGTGAGATGGCACAGATGAATCATCCCCGAAGAGAGAGCTTCTGTGCATGTCTGTTCATCACAGGAGACAGCTGAATAGATCACACGGTGAATATAAGGCAGTGACATATAGACCTATATATGGAAAAATGAACTTCCCAATCAAGGCTTGAAGCTCCCTTGGGTGCCATAAAGGAGGTGTTATTTAGCTTTCTTGTGTTATCTTTAAGTGTTCCGGTACAAAATCTTTTTTGGGGGAAGATCACTTACACATTAAGATCTCGATTATGAATGATAACATTTATTCAGTTGGTCTTTTCTGATTCTCTGGTATGTTTCGTATATTTTAATTTTTTGAGACAGGCAGGTTGCCAAAGTATATTTTCCTCAGTAGTTTCACTTTTATAGTGGCAGCTGGGAACCACAGAAATGTTTTATTCTTTGCTCAGTGTATAACACAGGTGTTATAATATCAACAACATTTTCCACTCACTTGAGAGACCTGTGTGAGAGGAAGATGAAAGACACATTGACTGAGTAGGAAATGTAATGCAATAGAACTAGCTCCAAGCAGAAAATGTAGAGATTTTTCTTCTGTGATTTATGCTTTGAAAAAGAGGGCAGATCAAAAATGTATGGGTTTATACAAGTACAAATTATACCCAATATATTCATATGACTGTTCTTGCAACAGTTTGTACTCTGTTGCAACTTTGCTGGTTAACTGGAAATATTTTGTATTAAAGAATAGATTTTATGTTCATATGTTTATTTAAAATATATTGCCTCTCAAAAAAAAGTTAAAATATACTTCATTCAAAATAAATAATTGAAAAGTCTCGCTTTAAGTATGTCTGAGTTAAAGAATTTGTGATTCTTCTCCATTGTTTGAACCTAATATTGACCAACTTAATATGGGTATAGAGATAACTTCAACAAAACCAGATCTTTGCATTCTAAAGGACAAAAAATAGTAGATAAGACCTTTTTCAGCAGATTATAATAGTTGGCATGTGTCTGCCTTGCTGTTAAAACACTTCTGAAGTCTATGCTATCGAAGTCATTTGCAAGAGCTTCAGAAGAAGTTTGTAAAGAATTAATGATAAAAAAACAATTTAGGAATTTAATAGCATAAATTTATTAAAATAGCGGGAGGGAACAAAAATTGGGCGGGGAACAAAATTTGTATGTCAGGTATAAATTAAATTTTATTTATTGTTATTAAACAAATTTGGACTGAATGTTCAAACATGATGATTGAAAAGAGGTGATGATCATGAGAACTTTCAGCTTTTTGCAAGAGGAAAGAATTTTATTGATTTTATTTACCCTCTGAAACGAACTCTTAAAATATCCATTTAATAAAAAAGCAAAAAACAATATGACAAGCACTAATGCACAGTCAGATTTTATAATTTGTAAACAGATAACAGACTGAAAACAGTTCCTCTGGATTATTAAATCAATATATGTGAATAGTGAATATACTCACATGGAACATCACAGGATTATATACTTGTAACAATATTAGATATTCATGGACTCATAAACTTACAAGTCCTAAAAAATCTATTTTGCTGTTTGTACTTTAAAAATCCACATATAGGCAATGCAGCTCTCACAGTCAACATTAATCCATGAGCTGTGGCATCACAATGCATCCAGTAATCAGTCTACAAAAGCTGGTGAACAGGATTTTTGCTTTCCAGAAAGTCTTGAATCTTGAAGTATAGAAGAAACATGTTCAAGCATGATAGAAACTGAAGGTCTTGAAAGTTTAAAAAAATTCTTCAACTGTAGTTTTTTTATTTTTTTTCCCTTTCTCAGTTTTACAGCTCTACAGCAAAAGCTAGCTTTCTAAAAGCCTTCTGAAGTGTCTGTGTTATAACATTTGTTCTTGCACTGTCTCTGGGATCAACTATAGGTAACTTACTCTAATAAATAATCAATCTCCAAGTGAAAAACAGATTCAGTTATTAAAACTGAGTACTTGATTTGGTTTAACATTTTTAACATTCTTATATTTATTATTATTTATATTATTATTCTCTCTCTCCTCTCAGATGTTACTGTTCTTGGGTTTTATTCCCAGAAGCTACTGTTCATGAGCCTGTAAATGTTTATATTCTTATATCAGCCCAAATGTTTTTCATACTGCTGGATATTATAGTTTAAATGTGCAAACCTAACATTATAATTTAAATCAAGTGTAAACTTTAATAAAAACATATTATATAGATAAAAAAAGAGTAAGAATGTCTCTAATATGTTTGTCATTACAAGCAAACTTAGGCGATTTCTTTTTCTAGTTTATTGATTGAGCATTAAGTCCATGATTTGCTGCCTTTTACAGGATTTTACCATCTGTTTTCTGAAGTTGTTTTAAAATTTCTGTGTCAGGAATTTCGAACCTTTATCAGAAGTGAACACCATGTATGTCCTTTCATTTTTGACATCTCTCATTAAAGGAGTTAAAAGAGCTTTTGCACAAACAGTTCTGTCTTTGGAAGCTGAAAGAAATAGATTTCCATAATCTTGAAACCTGAAAATCCAAAAGTTGCTCTTTGGATGTCTCCTGAGAATAAGGACTGATACTATCAGCAAAGGCTAGCAGCATGTCACAATGTGTTTAATAATCAAAATATGTTTAAAAGAAGTAAGAGGAACAATCAAACTGCTGTGCATTCTATTTTGGAAGGGTTGGGCATCATCTATTGAAAAAAAATAAAAATGAAAAATCCTACTTTTCTTTCCTAATTTTCATTTGAAAAGATAAATTCAAACAGTTTTTCATGTTTATACATTGTCAGCTAAAAGCATCTAAGAAGTCTGAGAAAACATTTGGAAATAGGAATTTACAAACTGAGAGAGAAAGAAGTAAAAAAGTAATAAACTACAAAAAGTAAAAAATCTCTAAGCAAAAAGTTAGCTCTTTAGGTTTCATCTGAGACATTCATGACAGAGTGAAATGAAACTGAGAATAGATATCTGCATTAGCAAATTTTGCATCACAAAGACATTCCAGGTAGTGACTCAGGATAGAGAGCAATATCACTGAGAACAAATGCACCCATTATTGTAGGTAACTACCTAGATGGAGAGGAATTCAGGCTGATGGTGGAGAAGCAACAAGCCTTTCAATTCCAATGAAAGACCTTTTAAGAGAAATAAGCTTTCAGAGCAATTCTTTTCCTAAAGTAGCCTCAGAAACATAGAAGATCGTTCTGTGTCTTCAGGCCCTCTGTGTGTTGCTCTAGCAGCTCCAAGTTGCAAAGAAGTGCAGGGGTCATATTGATGGATCAGTACTGCATTATACGTTAACTCCAAAAACAAGTGACATTATTCTAAAACCACTGGATGTTATTTATAGATTAAATTGTTGTTAACATTCTTGTTAAACTGTTTTTAGCCCACATAATTGCAAAGATAGAAAGGTAAGAAATATATGCTATCAACTAATCTGTTTTGCTTGTCCAAGAAAAAATAGTCTAGAGAAAGATGACTAAAAATTACTAGAAAGAGATAATTAAGGATCTTGTATCTCACAAAAAAGTTAAAATACAGGAACAGTTCTATGATGATGAGAGAGAGTTGGGGTTCTCCAGCCTGGAGTAGAGAAGGCTCTGAGGAGACCTCATTGTGACCTTCCAATAATTAAAGTGGGATTTTAAGGAAAAGGAGGAGTGATTTTTACATGGACAGATGGTGATAGGACCAGGGGGAATGGTTTTAAACTAAAGGAGATTTGGATTAAATGTTGGGAAGGATTAACTGCTCAAAGGGTAGTGAGGCACTAGAACAAGCTGCCCAGAGAAATCATGGATGCCCCATCCCTGGAAGTGTTCAAGGCCAGCTTGGATGAGGCCCTGAGCAACCTGATTTAGTGATTGGCATCTCTGCCCATAGCAGGGGGATTGGAACTAAATTGTCTTTAAGGTCCCTTCCAACCCAAGCCTGTCCATATTTCTGTGATTTTCTGAAGCTGTTTTTAGCTCTAAGTACAAACTTGTATTCAATCTCCACTTCCTTCTGGCATCATAACAGGATTGTCTTCCCACATTTGCAAACAACATTTAATTTCTCTACATATCTCCATGCTTTCATGTTATCTTCTATTTACTTTGGAAATAAAACAGTACAAAAATTCTTAAATGGGATATGTATTTATCATGACTGTTTTGAATAAGTTGTTTTCTTTTTCTTTAATCTTGTAATTACAACAATAATTAGAGCACTTGGGGATTAAGATATCCCCAAGGTATTTTGTAACAGTATCTTCTCCTTAACAGGGATACTGAATGTCCCCTTGTGGAAATACTTGCTGTTATTCTGCTTTAGAAGTTCTTTTCTATTCCAAAGTATGAAAAAATTTAAGACTGTGTGTACTACAGGGGTTAGGTTTTATAATATTAAGCAGTAAATTAGATGTCCAGGATCTCAATACAATGAAGAATTAGATATCTTTGGTAAGGAGTCACTGACATAAGCAAAGAATGTTTTACATTAAGCAATAGGAAATGTTGAAAAACTGATATATCTTGAAGAAGTGTGCCTTCACTGCACTTCATCTCTAGGAGTGAGCTAAACTTGCGTACAGATTTACATACTTCTACCAGTCCAGCCAACGAGATTGACTGTCAACTGACTAAAAGGTGTTTATTAAAATCCTTACAAGGAAAATAAGTTTCATCCATCAGGAGAAAGTTATTAGACTATGCAGGAATTGTTCAAATCCAGAATCTGCTGATAAGTTTTTTACTAACAAAGTAACTTTAGATACTGTATTTGAAAAGCATCTCAATAATTGTTTGTACTTCGCATGGTAGGAAATATTTAAATATGTGTATCTGTGAATGAGCCCATTTATAATAATTTTAAATATTTTAAACTACTTCTCACTTAAGTGCATAAAAACACAAATTAAAACAGCCTGTTATAGACCTACTGCATTTATTCTCCATTTAGCTTTGTGCCAGTTCTCGCTGATTTTCCTTCGCCCATAAAAACCAAAATTAAGGAAAATTTTGATCATCTTCATGTAACACCTGGGTCAAAAAGCATTGCATAGAACAGAATAGTGTATTTATTTATAAAAGTTATAAATGGACTAGCAAATGGTGGGAATAACAGGTTTATAAAGTTTGAGAATGGCCATGAGAAGCTGTAGAAAGTTCTGAATAATTATCACTGTAATGTAGATGACATTCAGTGCCAATAAATTGCAATTAAAGTGTATGAGGAAAGAGTACTCTGAACTAGGTATTCCTAGGCCTCCTTAGGAAAACCAAAAAAGAAAAGTTATAATTCTTTGAAGACTGTTCAATATTGGTACAGAAAAATAAAAAAGTAAGCAAAAAACCCCTGTAAACACTGTGCAGTTAATACAGTCAATACAGCAAGAATTAATACAGCAATACAGAGAATAAAATAGGAAACATCATTTTGCCAGTACATAAATTAATAACAGATATAAATATTTGAAAGTTAATGTCTGAAAGTAAAGAATATTATTGGAAAGGCATAACTGTGGAGGGCTTTAACTGAAAGGAGATTGGATAGATTCAGGTATATTGTGAGTTCCATCCAAATAGAAGTTACACAGCTTCTTTGGCCTTGTTTCTCAGAAAAGGGATATATCAAAGCCTGATTTGCGCAGAGAAGGAGAGAAACTAATTACTCGCAGTTTCTCAAAAAGTCGAAAGAACCAAACTATATTTTCCTTGACAGGATGAAAACAAAAGGTGAAATCTAGAGTTCATTATAACGAAACAAGGTAAGCATGAAAACTTTACATGGGTTCAAAAACTGATTGTATCAATTGAGGAGATTCAGAGAAACCTTTGTCTCAAGCATTTCAGAGACAAATTTTAAAATTTGTGTTAGAAGAAGTGTAACTGTCTGCTTGCCTTTTCCTGCACTTTTTCCTAGACATTCACTTATAACTCAGTGCCAGAGACACTGGACACAGTCTCTGATTTTTTCTATGATAGAAAAAATGAATAAACCTCTTGGTACCAGAAATATGTTCTATTTTTATTTGTTTATCCGTGAGTCATTTGCACTGTGATAACTGTTGAGAGCTGGCCTCATGGGCTCTTTTAAGCACCACTCAGGATATAAACTTACCTGTTACTTAAGCGAGGATTTGGTTGCCGGGGAGCAGCAAGGACCAGCAGCTCCAGGAGGACTGTCAAACCCAGCTTGTCCTGTGTGAGGACACAGTCCCATGGGGTATGGGCACAACAGGCAGTGCTACACTTAGGGAACAAGTGCATCCACAGATGCCAGTATGGCAAGTGATGACCCAGGTCTGTTACAGTGACCTAGCCTGGAGCTGAGGCCACAAAAGAGGTTTAAAGTAACCTCCCCCCAGGCTATAGTGAGGAGAAGGTTCCTCTCCATAACGCTTTGTACTTCGCTTTCAAACCCTCCCACGTTCTTGGGTATCCCTTTCCAGCCACTCCTCCCTTGTTACTCCCACTGGACTGTGTACCCCAATCTTGCCTTTACTCCTTCCCCTTACCCCTTTCCCATCAGCCCACACCCCTGGATAAAAACGCCAGACCGTGGCTGCCATGCGGCTTTTTGTATCTGAATCCCCTACAAAATACATCTTGCAGGCTTTTCCATGCAAAAACCCCGTCTCTTTATTTGTGGTCGGCACTGGATTTCAGAACTTTATCCAAGTGTAAGTGGGTTCCCGTGCTGCTGTCAGCACGAGGGAGCTGTGAGCCTGCCAGCAGCTCCAGAAGTGGCACCAGACCATCCAGAGGAGCACACTTCCCAGGACAGGCACAGCACAGGGAGCTGTAAACCACCACGCTGCGTCACAGGTCCAGAGGATGTCCAGAGACCCAAGCTCAGAGCAAAGTAGATGAGGTCTGGGACATAAATTGAGGTGATGTGACTCAATGTATCTTAGGGAAAGAACTTCAAGCAATGTCAATTTATCTCCCAGTTCAGATATGGTAGGTGACAACTCACTGCATGGCCTCAGGTGTTGAGTCTAGATATTAGCTCAGCCCTTTGTGCTTACAGACTTGTGCATTTCACTGTGCCTTATGTGGAGTCCGTAAAAGAACAAAAGGCTTGTTTTCAGTCTTGCAATATACATATGCTAAGTATTTATCTGAACACCATAAGCATATGGAAAGGTACGAAATCACAATAGCGTTTGGCATTGGTATAAGTTTATTCTGAATTCAAAAATTAATCAAAAAACTTATTCTGCAAACACATGGAGGTATTAGTAAAACTGACATTTCAAAGACTACTGACAGCTAAAATTTAATTTAGTTTCTATAATGTCAAGAATGAGTTGCCTTACATCTAAATAGACCATAAGAAATCATCTTAAACTTGAAGGAAGCCATATGTAATCTTTTTGAGAAGAGGAAATGAAAATCAAATTCTCAGTTCTAGTTGAATTGAAACATCCCAGGCAAAAGTGACAGAATAGATAAAACATTTATATTAAAAAATGCCATGTTGCCTGGAGCTTATTGATAAATGTTGCTTTATTAGACTCAGCTATTTGCTGAAGATAAACGCATACAATTTCATTGATTTCCTTCAGCTTATATTTTGATAATCATTCAAAGTACCAGTACAACGTGACATTTCATGCTACTGAGTCAAATTGGTCTTACTGTACAGTCATAAAAACTGAATCATTCATACTGGAAGGAACCTTGACAAGTCACTCGATCCATCTTCCTGCTCAAAACAGACACAACTTTAAATTCTGAAAAGAGATTTAGAACTTTATTCAGAAGAGCCTTGGGTTACTAAAAGAACTCAGATTTTCTGGGAAACCTATGGAAAAACTTAATAAATCTGATAGTGATTTTGTTTTGTTTCTGTTTTGTAGGTTCAGTTTGGTTTTTCCTAGCTAGGCTCTCGGAGCCTCTTCTGTTTCAATTCATATCCCCTGTCTTTCATTCTTTCTCTGAGTCCCTTAGTAGAAAGCTTGGCTCTATCTCTTTGTTTACCTACTAGTAGGTACCAGAAGGCTGCTATTTACTGTCCCCTTACATTTTTTTACTTCTTCAGAAATAAAACCCTGATCGATTCCCAGTAAGGCAGAATGACATCTCTTAATCTGACCTATTGACAGGTCCTGCTAGCTCAGGAGTTGTTGGCCACCTTTGTTGGCACTCCTGGCTCCTGCTCACCCTGCTGCCCACAAGCACTCCCAGGTCCTTCTCACAACAGTGGCTCAGCCAGCCTGCCCCAGCCTGTGCCACTGCACAGAGTACCACACCTGCACTGCAGGCTGCAGAGAAGGCTGTGGATGCCAATTTTCCTGGGGTACTTTCTCCAGCCACTGATGGGGACGGAGCCCCGTGGTGTGTTAGCACCGTTGTGATTTCAGAATTTAGAAAATTATTTTTATTACTATTATTATTACCTAACTTTTTCATCTTTATTCCTTGTTTTGACAAAATTAAATCAAACAGGGCATGTACACATACACACACACAAAATAATTCTTAATTTCACTTTCAAAACCCTAAGATTGTATTTTTAAAGCAGCCATTAACATTTTTTGTTATTATTGTTCTACTAAGTGTAATAAAATGTGTACCTCACAGGAGGAAGTGTAGAAAAAAGACAGATTGTTGCTTAAAATAACAAGGTACAAGGGAAAAAAATTGCCCCAAAATCTCTTAATGAAATGTTATGTCTAGTCAGGAAAATGGTAAAACTCCTATTAACTCCGATGATAATTGCGATTCCACTTCATCCCACCACATAAGGTCTGTGTCAGCTCTTTGGCAGAGTAAAATATTATCTTGGGAAGCAGCCAATAGAGAGTTTTCTTCTGCCTAATGCTGATAGGGAAGGACTTCATAATCTAACCTAAACAATGTCCTCACATAATGAGGAGCAGCTGGACCTTGTAAAAAGGTGGCTATACTTCAAAAGCAGCCTTCCTTAATGCAGAAGTCATGTCCCCTTACCTGTCCTGAGTATGTTTTCTGAAAATAGCAGGTACTAAAACCTCAAGAGGAGAGGGCTGAAACATTTTCAGTTAAAAAAAAGAAACTTGACTGCCAGGAAATGACACTAGTTTAAAGTCAAACTTTCCATATAAAATGTAGTTATTTTTGTTGATGTGTTTTGAAGTATTTTTGCAAATATACTTTATTATTACAGGCTTTGAACACATGTATTTGTTTATATAGATGATAACATTCACATTAATGCTGGAAGAAGGAAAAAAAATACCAAAGTCAAGAGAAAAATTTAAAAAAAAAATCAGAAAACAACAAGCTGTAAATCAAACATTTTCCTGTGATGTTTTACCAGATAAGAGGCAGAAATGTAACTGTACTTTCCATTTGGCATCCATATTTCCTGTTAAGCAGCTAACCACTTTCACATAACCTCAGAGGTTCATCATTTTTTGTGAGTCCTTTTCTCTTTGTCAGCAGTTATCTGTTATTGCTGCTACAATCTATATAACTAAAGAGACTCTGATGACACAGCTGCTCCAGAAAAAGGTGGCTGCATTGATTATGTTAAAGAGATCAGTATTTTCTTGCATAAACATACCTTATATCTGTTGTGCTGCTTTATGTGTCACTAGCTGGGTTGATGAAATATCTTTAACAAAATATAAAAATGTTATTAACTCTGTTGTTATTTATTTGTATTTCAGTAGCACCTACAAGCCACAATAAGCTAAGACTCCAGCCAAAAATATCCTGTTTCCTTATAAAATCCTATATAATCAGACAATAGGACTTTAGTCTCTCCCTCTATGTGCTCTTCTAACCCTCCACTTCACTCTTATAAAACTTCTAGCTGAGGTCCTCAGTCCAAAAAAGACAAAGACATGTTGGAATGGGTCCAGAGGAGAGCCATGAACAATATCAGAGGGCTGGAGCACCTCTCCTGTGAAGAAAGGTTGAGAGAGTTAACATTGTTCATTTTGGAGAAGAGAAGGCTCCAGAGAATATTGCAGGCTTTCAATATATAAAGGGAAATACAAAAAAAGGCAGAGAAAGATCTTTTACAAGGACTTATAGTGATAGGACAAGGTGCAATGATTTTGTTCTGAAGGAGGGTAGATTGAATATAAGGAAGACATTTTTTTACAATAACAATAGTGAGACACTGGAACAGGTTGCCCAGAGAAGTTGTTCCACCTTTGAAATTGTTTAATATGAGGTTTGACAGTACTCTGAGCAACCTGGTCTAGTGGAAGGTGTCCCTGTTCATGGCAGGGGCGTTGGAACTAAATGAACTTTCAGGTCTGTTTCAAACCAAAGATTTCTATGAGTTTATGATGCTATGAAAGAGACATAAGAGACCACAAGGAAATAAAGATATACTGATTTTATGTACCTAAATTCACCATTGTCCTGGGGTGACTGTATGGTACTGTATTCCCTATAGTCTGCCCTATGCCAGACGTGAATCCTGTGCCTTCCTGTATCTTTAAGCTGTTTCTCAGGAGACAGGGAGAGAAGCCAGGCAAACCTCCCTGAGCTTGTGCTCAAGGACACACACTCCCCTGCTTTGCTGCTGCTACAGAGCTGAGGAAAGCACCTTCTTTATTTTTTTTCCAGCTCTCAGCTCTCTTTCTCAGGGGAGAGACTGAGAGTTTAAACCCTTTGCTTTTTAGATAGCCTTCTAGCTGAGGCAAGAACTTTTCTTGGGACTGTTCTTCTCTTGTCCAGAACAACATCACCAGGAGGCCCCACACCATGGCCCAGAGGGGCCCATGCTGAACTCCAGCTCCGGAGGGGGCAGAGCCACACCTACATAAAACTCAGAATCTTCCTAGGTCTTCTCCAGAGCAAGAGGTTTTATTATTTAACATTATTCATTCTTGTTTCTGTGCTAGCGTGCACTTTGCTTGTTAAATAAATAGGGTTTTTTCACTTTCCTCTGAGGAATTTCTTTCCAAACCTGGTGGGGGAGGGCTCCTGAAATCTGCCTTCTAACAGAGGGAAATTAGTTTAATATGTTTTCCTCCAAATTTGTCACAAACCAGGAAAACCACTTAACAGAACATCGATAAAATGTTGGAAGCCTCTTCACTCCTAAATTTATCATATAATAGGAAAAATATTTGTTTCAACATTTACAAAAGGAAAGATACATTTTAGCATGTAAGAGGGTCCGTTTTCCTCACCATAAAAGCTTAATTCCTCGGCCCATGAGATATTCACCTGTGGAGGCCGGCGAGCCTGCCACAAAAGGGTCCCCCAGGACCCCCTGGAAGGAAAGGACTCTGAGAGGCATTCCCCAAGTTAGGGAGACACAAGAGGGTTTTCTCACAGGATGCCTTGTTCTGTTATGCTGATGTACCCCAATTCTGCTTCTGGGGTTGGTCCACAGCCCCTTGTCCCTCAGTCACTCCCTCCCTGTTCCCCTTGGCTCCCATACCCTAACCCCACTTGTGCACTGCCCCCTGCCCTCAAACCATTGGTCCCTGATGCTCTCTCCACCCCTGTCACCCCCATACTTAAACCTGGACCCTTCCCATGAGCCTTGTCTCTGTCCGTGGACAATCCACGTGCGCGGCTGGGATAAACATCTCCATGGACCCCAAACTTCCTGCCTCTTTGCCGTCGGCTCATATTAGCAGCTATCCGGCTTGCTACATTCACCATGTGTTCCATCAATCACGATGCAGGAGAGATCTAGGATTAGTTCATACATGTGCTGACTCTGGGACTTAATAATTTAGTTTGTCATTTCTGCAGATAATACCAATTTTGTGGTTGATTGCCTCCCATAGACAAGGACTTGGGTTGCCCATCAGTCCATGGGACCACTGCAGACATATACACAGGCATGTGTTGTAATTCCTGCTTTAAAGCCTTTGTGGGCCTAAAGATGGCCATATAGAGACACAGTTTGCATATTCTTGAGGTACATCTTTTTTGATGATGAGAGTTTGTCAGGATTTTTGCCATTGACTATAAATAGAAGCTCAATTTGGAGAGTGGAAATGTGTCTAAAGCTAGGCATATCTGCCTTTTAACAAGGGAGTGTTGGGTTTTTTATAGTCCCAGTTGCCTGTTAGTATTGTTGATATAGTCACATTCAAAACACAGACTTAGCCTAAGTTCCTTGGAATCAGCAGTTACAGCAACAGACTAATAACTTATCAGTCTCGTCTGTACACAAGACTACCAACTCTTTAGAACTTTTACAGTAATCTCCCTTCCAATTAAGCTTTCCAAAAAATGGGCAGGAAGCCAGTTCAGCCATAGCCTGTCCTCAGCTAGAAATGTGACTCAGGTAGACAGCACTCATGGTGGGCCTTTTGCATATTTTGAATATGTACACTGTGATGTATTTGCAGAGCACATCAGAAATTTACAGAGCAAGTGTGACAGGCATGGATAACTGAAGGCAACGTCCATATCCAAAGACAAGCCCAAACAGAGATGGAAATCTTTATTCTGGCAACTGCTGATACTTCTACTTCTATAAGTTTTTAGGCTTACCTTATACAACGGGCGAACACAAGCATGTGTATAGACATAATCCAGCGGGTACCATTACCACAGCATCTCTTCTAGTAGTGACTCTTCTGTGTTCTACCTGCACTTAGGGTTTGCCTTTCAAAGGGTTCAGTCTGGCTCTTCAAAGATAAGATGTGGTATTTTCATTGTATAGCACCCTGCCATGAAATTTGTGTAGTAGTTTGTAGCACCAGTTAAGTGAGGAAGAAATATACATAATGTCCAGTCTCAAAGTAAATATGGAAAAATTAGAAGAAAAGTAACAACATAGTGTAATCTCAAACAGCCAAAAAATAATCTAGTAAAGAAAAAACCACCATAAATAAACAGAATAACCAAATCAGAGTTTATTTTTTAAATTGGTTTTTTTAAGACCTAGGTACTTCTGAATAAAGTAGTTTGAGTGTTGAAGAATATCTGTGCTTCATGGTGTTTCTCCAAAGTTATTTTACCCCACTTCTCACTGATCCTCATGGGAAGACTGCCACACTATAGTATCAGTCAACAACCAAACTAAGTTGTTTAGACCTGGGCCAGGCTGTTCTTTTTTACTCTGTACTGTTTTCCTTAGGTATTTTATAATTAATTTCTTGGCTACCTTCAGCATTTCAACCATTAGTGAGCCCCCTGGAACTAACTATATGTTAGTATCTCCATGCATATTCCACTCTTCTTTCAAATTTATATCAAAATATGTTTCAAAAGCAATTTTTGCTGAATTGTTTTCAAGCTCCTTTTAGACACAGCTTCTTCAGTCTGAAGGATTGTTAGCTCTGACTTTACGCTCTCTGAGAGTACCTGTACAAGATGTTTGAATATGCATTTCCATTGTATTTTGAGAATAAAGTCATATTTTTGCTGTAAAGTTATGTGTCCTGTTAGAAATACAAGTTGAATGACAGAATCTCCCATTGGTAAAATAGCAACTCTACAGTACTTCAATACTTTACTGAACATTGAGTCCTCACAAGATTACTACAAGTAACCTTTCACCCAACTGCTCATTTAGTTTTAGGTTATGCAACCCTTGCAGTAAATTCACATGCACAATTCCAAAATACTCCGATCATGTGAATTGAGAATTGCACGGTTGGGATACAAATATATTGTGATAAAATACACCATTCAAGCTTCTGGAAGCATCTAAAATATAGAAATATAACTAAAAAATTTAATACTGACATATTATTTGCTGACTGCAGTAGGTCTGATTATGTGAGGCCAGAAAGAAACGCAGACAGGCTAAAGTGTAAGTTCTTCAAGTAAAAGAACAGTTTTCTGCCTTTACATAAGCCTATTTCCTTGCAACTTACTGGAAATTATGTGCAGAGCAGACTTTGCAGTGGCAAGCCAATGTGATTTATTAATTTGATGTTGCAGTTGGCTGGTTCATGTTTTCCAAAAGTTGTCTTAATAGGCCAGATCGGTCATTAAAAATCAAAAATTGCAACCAAAACAACTAGAGAAATTTCATCTCTATATGGAAATAAACTGCTATGTCCTACAGGTTAAACCATTAAACACCTGAATTACCCCTAAAAAGAAAAGAGAACTTTTTGGTTAGGGTTTATGTCTCTGAAAATTCCAGTTAAAGATCCCCGAAAAAACAATCATAGAAAGGCACGTGATTTCTTTAGAGAATCCTATCATGCTATTGACCACAGATTCTATGCTCTTACTGGCTGTAGTGGGTTGACACTGAGTGGATGCCAGGCACTCACCAAAGCTTCTCTATCATTCCCTTCCTCACTGGACAGGGGAGAGAAAATACAACAGAAGACTTGGCAATAAGGACATGGAGGCCATTCACCAATTACTGTCATGGGTGCCTCTTCTAGCAAGACCATCCTCCATGGACTTCTCCTGTGTAGGCCCCTTTCTCTGGCTGCAGTTCCTCATGAGCTGTTCCAGTGTGAGCTTCCCACAGGGTCACTGATTCCTTTGGGCACCCACCTGCTCTGCTGTGAGGTGTCCTAGGCTGCAGGTGGATCTCTGCTCCACTCGGGATCTCCATGGGCTGCAGGTGGATATCTGGATATCCACAGGCTGCAGGGGGACAGCCTGCCTCACCATGGTTTTCATCACACTGCAGCATCTGGAGAACCTCCTCCTCCATCATAATATTTGGCATTTGTATTATTTTAGATATATAGCCATGTCTCTTTCAAAGTATTCCTTATTTTTCCACTGATGTTTTATCCTGTTAAATTTTGTAACAAGATCTGTACAACAAAACATTCAGAGAACTCATTGGGAATCTGGTCAGAACCTGTTGCTGTTGTGCCTGAAATAGCCAAAGTTCTGATGTAATGCAAGGTGACATAAACAAACTGCCATCATTCCCTTCTAATGACAGCTCATTATGAGTATCTGAATCTATGGTTCAATTATATCTGTCTAAAGGTAATTCAGGAAACATTAACTGCTGTTTGGATGCACACTTATTATTAAATATTTTAATTACTATTAATTTACAAACTTCTCTTTGTTTTCCAGAGTTGTTGGAATCGTCTGAAGTAAGTTCACTTGTACAATCTCACCTGGAAAGTCTGTCTGCTTCTTTCAGCTCAAGTCAAAATCTTTTGCTGGCTGGTTTCCATCGGACACCAGATACGAAACTGTTGATCTTTCTGTACTTTCACTAAAGGAATGTGGGGTTTTTTATCTCTTCTTTTGACAGAGGACAAGAAAGTCACTTTATCACAAGGACCTTGACTTCAGGAGACCCTAACTCACTTTGATATCAAATTCCCTTTTATTTAGGCAATTTATAGTACTGGCATTTTTTCTAACCAAAACACAAAAACAGAAACAGTAATTCAGCCCGCTACAGATATAATTTCTATTTTTACCTATGTATAAAATTTTATCCTTCATATTTTACATTTTACAATGAGTGTCTTGGTAAATTTTTGCACTTTAGACAATTAAACATAAGTTTGATACATATAAAGCTGCCAGACAGCTTGGCGTGGTTTGGAAAATTGCATATCAGTCTCAATTGCGTAAAACTAGAATTCTGAGTTCTTCCTTCTACTTATTCAGGCTTACTAATGCATTCTTTTTTTATCTATATTCATTTACAGCACTTATGTTTTACAGTACAAACATCCTGTTTGTATTTTAGGCTTTGAGATACACATATACTCATCTACAATTTCTGGGCATAAATCAATGAAGAACCTGAGATTATTGAAGTGTACTTTCAATACATATATTTAGAGGTGTTGAATACAACACTTGATCTTAAAAAACAGTATTTTAAAATAAGTTTCTGCTTAAATTTTCTTATTTCCTTTCTGCTGCTTAAATTTAATTTGAGGGCCCTGAAGGTGCTATTCTACAATTTCAGAATGACTATGGGTTTAGACATTCCTATGGGAGAGTTCAAGGTCTTTTCTACTGTTTCCTCCCTCCCACTGGCTTAGTCATGAGGTATATGAGATTTTATTTCAGGGAAAACTGAAATAAACAGATTCTGTTTTTTAGGATCATAAAATTCCTATTTTGTCCAATTTATAAAGGCAGCTGAATTTTAAAAAAAGTTGACATTCCAAAGCAGTATCTTTACAGCTAGACCATTAACTAGTATGATTAGCAATTTTTCCAGCTGAGACTGTTTCCCTCCCCATTAAATAATAGAACATTCAATAGGACTGAGAAAGAGAAGGAGAAATTGTAAACCTGATTGTACAGCTTGTTGTTTGGTGTTCTCCTTTGGGATACAAAAAAGTCAGGTTACAAGTTTCTGCTTCAAAATCTGGTTTAATTATTTACATAGAGAGGAATTGGTTCAATTGTATACTGAGAGGAGTTCACACTAGGATATCCAATATCTTGATGATTAGGGTACTCCCATGGGATGCTGGAAACCTTTCTTTCCATTCCCATGCCAGGGAATACTTAATAATTTATACACAATAAAATTGCTTTAAGGCAAACTCACAAAAGATGACCCAGTACCTCGAAGATTAGGATACTTATTTGCAATTGAAAAAGACCTGATTTCAACCCTCTCATTAAATCAGAACACCAAATCAAGAAGCACAAATGTTTGGAACAGATTCCTCTCTCCTAATGCTCTTAACTCTGGACTGCAGACTAAAATAAAGAATTTTTGTGGAACAGAGGATTTGTGAGACAGCTGAACTGGAACTGGATATTTTTTTCCTGAAGAGGATATTTTATTGTGAATATTTAATACCAAGAGTTCTTGATACCTGTCTTAAAGTGCCCCCATATCTTGGCATTCTCATTTTGAGAACAGGTGTTAGCATTTGTGAATTTTACTTGTAGACACCTGGTTTCCCATACTATGCATAACAAGTCTGGCTTTTAAATTTGGAACCCAAGGTTATAGTAGATTGCAGTGTGCCTAAAGGTAGAAATGCTAAAATCCAAACCAAATCATTTCTAAGCACAGAGAAGAGAAAATATTCATTTGTATCCAACTTTCTTGTACAGCTATATCACAGACGAAACAAGGCTATTTCAAAATGTGTAGCAGTACAGATGAATTCCAGTTGGCCCCCAAAAGAACATTTTACTTAAATCTATTCTCTATGTAATGATATGGAAATGTTTAGCAACTAAAAGTTCTTAAAAGATTTTATAAAAATAGAAATAATTTATAGAAAAGCTACACTTCTTCTGACATACTATGGCTCACTTAATCCTTATAGCCTTTATAATGTGGATTGATTTATATAATATTTCCATATTTATATAGGCATCTACAAGTATTCATTAGCATAAAAGGTAAATAAAAACAACAATAGCCTTGTTAAACATTGGAAAACAAAATAAAAAGTAAACCTTCTTCTTGACTAAATGTGAAATACATTTCTTTCTCTAAAGAATATTAGCTTCTAACTGTCAAATTCATAGTATGGGTGAGCCAGTAAGAGTCAAGTAAATGTATAGTCCAAAAATATGCTTATTGCCCTTGAATACTTATATTACTTAAATATACATAAGATCTATAAATTTCTCAGATTATCTAAATAAAGCTATTCAATAAGCACTCAAAGCAAAACAGGAAAAATGGAAACTTTGAGGACTATGAGAGTAGAAAAAAATGACTGCAATTTCAGAGAAGACCTTGGACTTTACTTTACTTTACATTACTGTTACAGAAAAAAATGGAATTGCGCAGCAAACTATTATTCTAAATTATCACTATCATTGTAAATAATAAAAGGAACAATAAATATAAAATTTGCATCATAATTTTATTTATTTATAGTAGGTGTATCTGAAACTCCTAAGTGAAACTGTTTAGAAGAAACTGCCAATTTTAATACCTCCCCTGAGCAATGAAATTATTTACTCAACAACAATAAAATTTCAAATTTATCACCATGAAACAAAATGTATAATCTACACTGTGCAGGGAAATAATTGTAATAATAGTAACAGTAATAATAATGTTTCCATCCATAAAATACATTTTCCTTTTACAATCACCAAAAATAAAAATCTGTAACACTTGCTTATAGGGAAAAAAGTGTTTTAATTTAACATATTTTTCCCTTTTACATGCCTATTGTGTTATGTCATAGAAAGCATATAGTTCATTTTCTTTCCAATTGGTCTGTTACACCATTTTCAAACTGCATGTATATCTGAGTCTTTGATCAGCACAAAGGTAAAAAATTAAACCGGAGCACACAAATAATTAAAGGCAGATGTGATCCAAATGCACGCTATGATCATATCAATTTTCAAAGAAGGCTGTGTCAGAACATATTTAGAGTGCTCTCATTTGAAGCTTTTACTGTGTGACCTCCTCTCCATCCAGGAGCTATTCATTTTAGTGTCACTTGCCAGGCAAACATAAATTGAAGTACCTAAAACTCCTGTTTGTACATCTGACCAATACGTGCCCAGAATAGCCAGCAAAGGCTATTTCTGAACTTAACACATTCAGTGTGAAACTGCCTAGAACTAATTGATGAAGATGGGGGTAAATATTGGCATATTATGGCCAGGGGGACAGCCTTCCAGGCAGCTTTCTGCAAAAAAATTCTATCTATTGCTTTCTGCATTCTCAGAGATGTGAAAAAATCCCCTGAAATTGTGTCTATGTCTCTTTGAAACTTTTGAATAGAGCTTGAATAGAGTTAAAATATGATCAGTATTTCATATTGCCCTTACTTAAACCCTTAATCTTACACAAAACTTGAAGGGAGGTTTATATCCAGTAATTGTTAACTGTCTAAAACCAGCATGTACTCAGTATTAGTCAAATAAATCACCATATTAGAGCTCTTCAGAGCTTCACAAGTAGACCTACTAGGGTCTTACGATTTCCCAGCCATCCTCTGCTACCAAAAAGACTGTTGTGGTTTGACACCGGCCCAATGCCAGGCACACACAAGAGCCACTCATTCATCCTCCCTTGCCACAGCTGGGCAGAGGAGAGAAAAGGAAAAAAAAATTAACAAACACTTCAGGAGTGAGATAAGGACCAGGAGAAACACTGCAAGGGCGAAACAGGCTCAGTTTAAAGTTGTGAAGTGAATTTATTACTAACAGAATCAGAGGAGGATAATGGGAAGTAAAATAAGCCCTTAGAACACCTTTTTCCCCCCAGCCCCTCTCTCCTTCCCACCGACAGCTCAGGGAGACAGGGCATGGGGGTTTGGTCAGTTCATCACCGAGATTCCCTTCCACAGCTCCAGGAGAGGAGTCTTCCCCTGGGAGGCCATGAGGTCCCTCCCACGGGAGACAGTTCTCCATGAACTTCCCCAGCCTGAGCCACTCTCATGAGCAGCAGCCACACCGCACCTGCTGCAGTGTGAGTCCCTCCCACGAGCACACAGCCCTCCCAAAACTGCTGTGCCATGGGTCTCTTTCCACGGAATGCACTCCTCCAAGGACAGGCTGCTCCAGCCTGGGAGCAGGGCCCCTCTCTCCACCGGGTCTCCCATGGGATCACAGCCTCCTCCAAGCATCCACCTGCCCTGGCACAGGCACCTCCCCACGGGCTGTGGGTGCATCTCTGCAGCTCCATGGATCCCCACGGGCTGTGGGTGGATCTCTGCATCCCCCGTGGATCCCCACGGGCTGCGGGTGGATCTCTGCATCCCCTGTGGGTCCCCACGGGCTGTG
Source organism: Vireo altiloquus (assembly GCA_013396875.1). Taxonomy (NCBI): domain Eukaryota; kingdom Metazoa; phylum Chordata; class Aves; order Passeriformes; family Vireonidae; genus Vireo; species Vireo altiloquus. Next base: position 1,122,232 of record VZRF01005942.1, on the reverse strand, counting down.
GGTGGATCTCTGCATCCCCCATGGGTCCCCATGGGCTGTGGGTGGATCTCTGCGTCCCCCGTGGATCCCCACGGGCTGGGGGTGGATCTCTGCATCCCCCGTGGGTCCCCAGGGGCTGCGGGTGGATCTCTGCATCCCCCTTGGATCCCCAAGAACTGGGGGTGGATCTCTGCATCCCACATCGATCCATGGGCTATAGGAGAACTTCACCATGGTCTTCACCACAGCCTGCAGAGGAACCTTGGATCCGGCACCTGGAGCACCTCCTCCATCTTCACTGATCTTGGTGTCACCATGGTGTTTTCCCTCACATGTTCTCACCTCCTCCCCTTCTCTGACTAGAATCCAAAATCTTGTGACTTTCTTCTTAAAGTTTTGATTTTCTTTTTAAATATATCATCACAGAGGCATTACCAACCATGGATGCTGACAGCCTGGTCAAAGAGTGATTTTCAGTGTAGCTAGAGCCTGTGAGAAAGTGAATTTTCCCAGGCAGAAGTAATGTAAACAATTATTGCATCTGGTGTTTTCTTGTCTTAGGTGTTTTGAAATTGTTGTTGTTCTTCAGTTAACCTGTGGTAGATTATATTAACTATAGTTATAGTTATTAACTATAGTATTAACCAAATACTATAGTTTCAAATTAAGGATTGCAATGAATTATGATCTTCCCTCCTTCCTTCCTTCTTCCTACCTTGGTCCAATCCTACATCATTCTACCATGACAAAATTAATTTTACTACTTTTCCACTTACTTGGTCACCTGTGTTCATGAAAGTCTTGAAACTCTCTGAGATATGAAAGCTCGCTGTGCCTGACAGATTTCCTCCAGAATTACTGAGTAAAGCTATGTCTATGGCTTACCTTGGTTGGGGAGTACTATAAAACAGCTGTTGAAAGATCAGCATAGCCAGGTTTCTTTCCTGGAAAAAGCAGGTTATAAAATCCTTATGCTGAGTCAAGGTTAGTTGTGCTGAGCATTGTCTCTCCTATCAGGCAGCATGGACAAGTAAAGAATAAGACCTAATGACAAACCTGGAAACGTGAACAGAACCTTTCAATCAAAAATATAAAAATCAAAAATATAGGGTTTTTCTTATGACAGAATATTCTGGGTAAAATATTTTGGCATTAGGCAGATAGTTTATATGAAATTCCGTTTATATGAAGCACAGTTTGGAAAATGGCATAATTTGAAAATCAAAGCATCCTTATTTTTTTTGGCTTATGATACTAAGCATGGGAGAAAACCTGTCCTTTACTTTCCCAGGTTCAGAAAAGGGCAGATCTTCATCAAGAAAAACTTGCTTGTCTCTGTGGTTTGGGAGAGACAAGCTACTAATGATGTTTAACAATCCCAATCGTGTTAATTCTTTAAACTGTCCAATAGAAAATGTACTCAATATCTTGAAGTAAAGTATATAGGAAGCTATTATTCAATAAGAATTGATGTTCAATACACAGTTCAAACAGTGGTTTGAACTTGAGTTTGAGGTTTTGATTTTTTTACTTGAGAGAACTTTTTTTCCATCAGTAAATTGGTGAAGTAATCAATTTACAAAGAAAATTAGAGGGGAAAATGGGAATTAAACAAAGCAAGCTGTGGTCTAAGAGGTAAGATTTTAAAAAAAAAAATAAAAGATAACTTGTAGAGTATTTAACAAGACTGTTTCCTGTTTTAACTGTTTTCTGAATTATTGTCTTAAACAATTCCTTTAAAAATTTTAGAGTTTACACAGCATGCTCACGCTATGATATATACACGCAGACTGAAAGTGGCAAAAATATTATAATGAAGAATCTTAAGCTCTATGATTCATTTTATTATGAAATTATACAGGAAGTTGCAATGCACAGGAGGAATACTAAAGCTAGTGGGTTTTAACTTTAATGAATTATATATTGTGCTGTGAAAGTTAAGGAGACATCTTTGCTCCAGGAAAACCTACATGAAGGCTGAATGATATCTTCAATCGTAATTTCCAAAAGATTCTGAAATCCTTCTCATCATATGAATGTTTAACTGTTTCAGTTGAGCACTCTCACTGTTTAGAGATCAGCATATGGAATATCCTTCCTTGTGTCTATGCTGTGATAGAAGTATGATCATCGCAGCTGCTACAACTCTTTATGCTATCCTGGCAATCTTAGCTGGTTCATTGTGCTTCAAAAGACCAAGTGTTGCATCCATGTAAACATTGCAGAATGATAAGTGAATGACAACCAGGTCTGTAAGTGCTTAACAATAAATTGTCTCACAAGAGCATCGTGCATTTTGAAGGAGTAGAAGTTGCACATTTTTTTAGGTGTGAGGGTTACTAGCAAATAAGACTGACAGAATTCACCCAAAAGGTCTCCTGAGACAGCTTTGCAAGTGAGACACAATCATATTGTATCTGCCTTGCAGATGGCTACAGCGTGAAGTGCTAAACCAATGTCTAACAAGGTTAGGACTAGAATATGTATCACATAGCATTTTTTATTGCTGAATACGTGTCCTATAAAACACCAACTTAAAACTCCCTACAGAATCAGTGAAGACAAAGAAACTAGGTAATCCCATCTACTTCAGGCATTTAATTTAGTGTATAAACTACCTTGTAAATCTTCCTTGCTCTCCAGCAACTATAGAGGAAGCTTCCACCACTAGATCAGATAGGATTACTCAGTATTCAGGCAGATAAAGTTGTTTCATGATCTATCACAGAGTTTTTAAGTTCTTCTTTGATGCAGTAGCCAAAATGTAGTACTAGTTTGGCTGTTTGTATATTTACTAACTGAATATTGAATGGAAAATTGTTTAGCATTTAGGATGAAATGAGATTGAAACAATGCATTTGTGTTTTATTTGATAATTCATCTCATTTATCAGTAACATTTGGTTTTAATAATATTATATATATTATATAACATAAATTTCTGTGACCTATTTTCCTATCCTAATCATTTAAGAACTGCTGTGAAGAAGGAGAGTGGGCTACAAAAATACATTTTTGTAAGAGTGTTTTCTGTGTCAAATGAAGGCTTTTGGCATGTCTCTCATGTCCACTGTAAGTGTTATCTGTCAGTGTGAGAACTGATTCAAAATCAGCAGGAAACAGAAAACTTGCAATAAGAAACACTGTCAGGAACAAAGGAAACCAATAACAATTGACCAGTAGCTAATGAAAATGGATGGAAAGAAGGAGAAGAAAGAAGACTGCTCATACCAAGGATAAATAATGAAGTAACATTGTTTATCTTCATTTGGCTTAAAGGATAAACCCCCAATGTTAACACTGTAAAGAAAGAGAATATATAAACCCTTTCTAAATTTTCTCTGTATGCAAATTGACTCCTGTAGTGGAATCTTCTATTGTCTCTCATTTTTGTTCACATTAAAAGTTATTTTTCCATATGTGTTACAGATAGCTCCTCAAAAAACAAAACAAAAAAATAGCCCCCAAAAAACCCAACCAAAAACCTCCAAACTAAATAACTAAACAAACATGAATATTTTCTGGATTTGTTTTGTATGGTGCAGTTAAAAAAAAAAGGGAGTTTAGCTCAAGAATGATTTTGCAAATTTCCTTTTATCTCTTCCATTTTTTAAATTTCTCACCTTTCCAATCTTTCTAAACCTTGTTATGATTATAATAAAGAAAAAATGTGTTTTCTTTGTCTTCTAAACTGAACATATTCTTCCAAACGTCTCATTTAGCAATTGTTCAGTTACTTTGGGTGACGAGATACAGAGAAAATCTGCAATTTTGAATTTCTTTGGTTTATAATTTTATGGCTGCCAAAGTAGAAAAGGCAAACAATTAAATCACATAGTTTTATAATCTACCAGCTGCTACAGAATTACTCTAGTACCTTTTTTTAATTGCTCTGCTCTTACTCTTCTTTCCTGATTTTAAACAATCTATTTAATGATCAAACAATCTATGATCAAATAAATTAAGACATAAACAATGTTTGAAATATGTCACCTGTTCCTCAAGTATTTATCGTGAAAAAAAATGCAGTGTGAAATAATGTTACTTGAGAAACAGGGCATCTCCCTTTAATTACTCTAAAAATGTAATCATTCTTACATCGACAGGAAAATGTCACTACCTAGGATTCATGATCCAGATTTAAAGACCTGCTAAACACATCTCAGTAGTTTATGCTAGGTGAAAACTAGGCCCAAAAATTGGATTAACCATGACTTTTTCTCTGAAAACCTTCAGGGTCTTGTCCCTTGTGCTGGCTTTGGTTGGGGTAGATTTAATTCTCCTCATAATAGCTACTATGGTCTACCAGGGGAATGAGTGTATGTCTGAGTGGTTCTTGGTTGTCAGCTGGGGTTAAATCATGATATCCTTGACAGCACAAAAATTAATCAAGTTTGTCCACTAACTGTTTTTGAGACCATAATATCCACCACAAAATGCTTCTCCTTAAATACAGCATAGATCTCTATTCCCAGTGGAAATCTGAAATCACAAAAAGTTAATTTTGACATACAGGGAATATGTCATCTGTTATGATCAAATCTTGTTTAGAATCACTTTTATAAAGTAAAAATAATCACTTTTTAAAATGTGACTACTCTTGAGGTATGATTCATCTCACCTAGGCTTTGCTGTTAAATTCACACATTTTTTGTTCCTAGTACCACAATGTAAGTTATTCTAGTACCTCAAGAAGATCAAAAGGTCATTCATCCTACCAAAGACACATAGGTTAGGAAGTACCTGTATTGCTTTGTCTGCTTTGGAAGGAAGACAGACAAGCAGCTGACAGAACAATGCAAAAGCTAAAGATGTGACATGAGTGCTATTTCCAGTGGCTTTTCTACCTTCCCATGAGAATCAGAATTTGAAATGTCTAGTGTTTAGACAATATACACATACATGGGTCAACCCTTGGAAAGTTATCTATCTTGATTTTAAATTGACTCTGAATGGATCATTATTTAATTTAAATTGAATGTTAATGCTTGCAACTACAGACTTTACAATAGATAGATTTCTTCTTTCTCAGATTCAAAAATGTATGTCCTGATCATTCATTTGCAGCTGTCAATGATGCTATTTTGTCCTAGATTTATGGTTCAAGGTTTAGTGTTTCAATCGTTCATTACTTTGCATTGTATGGTAAATGCTACTGCTTCTTAAGATAGTAATCATTTAAATCACATCATCTGGCATTATTTGAAGAAGAATATACTATTAATATGGCAAGTGATAGTCTTCTAGCAGTAATTGAATGAAAACTGATTTGTTTATTTCTGAAAGATAACTCCAGGTTTTTTTTGATGACGATAAATCAAAATATTTCAAGAAATCCATGAAGAGATTGTACTGTAAAAACTTTATAAAACCCAGCACAAATAGTTTGCAGTTTTCCTAAGTCAATAAAATAGTCTTCTGGTTCTATTCTGACCTACTGTATCAAGACAATAAAATCTCACCCAGAAATTCCCTCATTCAGCCACTATCTTCTGCTTAGCTTTAGGGCATAGTTTTATGACATCCAGCTTGGATTTAATGTGCTCTGACTTACAACAAAACAAAGCAAAACCCCAAAGATATTTAACTTTAGACTGAACTTTAGGGATAAAATCATTAATTCAGTGGAATGAATTGGACTTTTGCCACTGATGCCTTTCAGATTAGTATATCTACAGAGAAGATTTTGACATGCATAAAACCATGTCTCAAGTCTGGGAATCAAACGATGAAACTTTTATAGTGGAATCAAATTGGTTCAGAGAGCTGCTTTTTACTTTACAATTTATATACCAAAGACATACTGATAATTCTGCTGTAGTGTCCTCATAATCACTGAAAGCTCATCATATCATGAAAATTAATAGTGGCTTCTAAAGCTCTGCAGACGAACATCAGTTTTTTACTAAATTTCATATCTTTACTTGCTGATTTATACAATACTGTGTTTTCAGCTGCTAAGGAAACATTTTTAAGCTAGATGCTTTGAGACAGATTTTTCCTTTACCTTTCCTGTCCTCTGTTTAGTGAATATTGATTTTCCACTACAGAGTTTCTAATAAACTGGAAGACAACCTATCTTCCTTTATTTACCCTTTTCTTCTCTATAGTACATTAGCATTCTCAAACTACATATAGATATGTGTAGTGCAAAATATTATTTTAATGAATTCGGAAAAGTTTGGAAACCTTTTTTAGCAACAAAAAAGATACAGTATCTTTTTTTTTTTTTGGTACGGAATTTTTCTAATACTATATTAATTGTTAAAATTAGAATGTTCTTTCCTTCCATTCTATTGCCTTTACAATGACTACTACGTAGAATTTACTATTTTTATTCCATACACCAGCCAGCATTGAGAATGTCTTTGTACTCTGCCACAAACAATTCTGCAGTGCAGACATTTGAGACCTTATTGCTAACTCAGATATTAGCAAAACATCACGAGCAGTCTGGACCACAGCGAGGCACAACTGATCACCCAAGCTACACAAGAAATGATGCATCCTGAGCTGTCAAAAAATATAGATAGATGTAACCCAGCTCCCTATTTTAGCTCTTGCCTTATATATATACTTCAAATAAGCAACATGGCAAGGGCAAGTGGGTATAAAAAGATAACAAGAAAGCAAAGCTGCTTACCGGTATAGGATCTGTATGCAAATATTCTATTTTATTACAGAATCTCAATAAAATATTATTTTCAGAAGTCTATGCTGTCAAGAAAAGCAAATTTTGTCTATTATTTAATGTGAAGAAAACACTGAAATTTCCAGAAAAATGGCAGTTCCAAAACAAATTAAGATTAAATTCTTAATGCATTCAAGTTTTTATGTATTCACTGACAGAATTTAATCCTAGCCTGAGAATATGCACAGCCATCACTACCTAGATTACTCAAATGGTAAATAAAATCAAACACTAATAAATCTATAATGGAGCAAAGAAGTTTCAAACAGCAGTGTAAAACATGTTTAAGACTATTCTGCAACTTAATTTTAATAAACTTCAATATATTATTCTTCTCAAATAAAAAAAAAAGTGGAGCTTGAAAAGCTGATAGTATTTCTGTATTTTTTGTTTTGATAGAAAAGAAAAAATTCAAATTTGAAGAAATATTGTTGGAGACAAACCCCAAAGAAACAAAAAATATATTCCCAAAGTCAGAGTCCAGAAGAGAAATGGTGCTGTGTTTCATGTGTATGCCAACATTTAGAACAACACCTGATAGAGCATGTTAGTCTAGGAGTTCATGAAACAAATTCCACACACATAAAATTGTCATTTTTTAATAGAAATAGTGGATGAGAAGCACTGAATTTCGAAACAATAGGACTAGATTTATTTGAGCTTTAGTTTCCTTCTATTTTCCTCTGCTTTAGACAGTAATAAATATGGGAGACTAATATTTGAATATCTTGTACATCTTTGATGCTATTAACTACTCACTTCAAGAAAACAAGTGGCCTGCTTACTTTATGTGTCTATCTAAAAAGCATGTATCAGGCAATTTCAGAAAATGGCTACTTAGACTTGTGTCCTAATGGGATGTCTTTCTACAGAGAGAGCACAATTTGTTTCGAGACAAACAGGAGCTTCCTATTATTGTCAGTGTGATATCTGTGCTCTGCAAATACAGAAGGAGAACATTTTAGCACCTTGAATATTTAGTATATCACCAATTTTGTGCAGTTTACACACATCCACAGTTAGGAAATTTTGTGGCAGTAGACATAGTCAAGATTACAGGATTAGCACTAGGTCTGTGAGATCCCTCTACTTCTTTTGTCAGTCTTAATCCTTGAAGATTTAAATACTCCCTTTCTGAAGGAAACAGGTTAAGTTATTTAACTTTGAATATAGACTTTGACTTTCAACACGTGCATGTAGTTTAGTTTACAAGTTTTCTACTTAATAAAAAATCATCAGTATATAATTTTCATTATGTTGTACTTAGATTTAGTCAATAAAGCTTCAACCAGCCTTTGAAAAGTGAATAGAATAGATAAAAATTCCAGCCTGGAATAAGTTTAGTGCCAGAAATTTGAAGTACACCCTTACTAGATCCAATGGCAATTTTACAAGGTTAAAACCCATGAATCACACCCACAGCAAGGGTCCCATGTTCATCAGAATTTGCACATGGAAATGATAATTTGGATAAACATATCTACTTATAGCACTTTGGTAAGACAAAAACTTATGGAAATTCCCTTGCTAGAATTCATCAAAACACCTCATATGTGTTATATGAACAATAAATTCTTCAGAAAAATCATACATTTAACATCAGTTTTCATATTAGTAACTCAAAGCTTAAAACAGCATGAAATTACTCATACCATGAGATAATAGCTGATACCTAGATGAACAACTGCTCTACACATTTATCCATTAATTCACCTCCCATTGAGCTGTTCAGAAGAAGATTAATTGGAATGAACATCAAATAAGAAAAAATAAAAATAGCATTGTGTGTCAATTTTCCAATTAAGGAAACAAGAACTCTTCAAAACTTCCTTTTTCTTGAAAATGTTCTGAAATCCTTTGCCATAAGCTTCTGTTATCTCAGTGATGGATGGAAAGTTATCAGAGATCAAAACAGGCAAAGAAAAACCAGGTTTGGGAGCCTTAAAATGGTGTTTTCATACCAGCTTTCTCGTGTTTTTTCCCAAAATGAATGAGAGCTGCTTGCAGTATTTCTACAAGCTTTGCCAGAAGAGCGTATAAATGTGCTTATGTTACAGTCAGGCAGACAGGAGGTGAGGTATAAAGAAAAATCACATTTTTTCTAGGACAGCATGATTTATTGACTTCTAGAAGAAATGATAAAAATAAGAAAAGGGAGAAGCAAAAAAAGAATCAAAACTCAGAAGATTGTAAAAATGTTCTTGTTCTTTATGTCAATATATGATATTCATCTGCCTTGCTATAAAGAACTTTCCTATGTGTTTGGGTGAATAAACTGAAATAAATAGTCACTAGACTAACTACTAGCAGTTGTTCAGATTTTTTTTTTAAATTAAATGCAAACTTACACATTTTTGATTAATTATTAAAAAAATTACCAACATCACATCCATCTGTGAAATATCTCTGAAATCAGGACAAATTACTTGACTCTTTTCTGTTCTTTCTTAACCCCTTGTTTTGTGAAATAATAAACACCACTCTCATGTAGCATCAGACACTAAATAAACAACATACCTTGTTCCTCTTCCATTATAACATTGCATACAAGTTCTTCTACTGCATATATTTTCTATTTTGATATACAGAATTCAGACTCCACAAACAATTGCAACAGTTTTAAGTTCATTCTCTGAATATTTTCCAGCAAACGAATAATTGGAAAATTTCTGAGCAGAAGCACAAAACAATAATGGAATTAATTAAAAAATACAAATTAAAATTTAATTTTCTGTAAGTATTGCTTTGATATAATGTGTGCACAATTCATTTTGAGAACTACACAGCAATTTTGAGTCAACATTTAATAACTTTATTTTTCAATGTTTCATTGCAAATTTTAAAGACATTTTTGTGTAGAAAAAAATCCTTTTTGTTTTTTTGTTTTATTTTGGCTCATATGTTTTTTTTTTCTAACACTCAGAAACTTCAAGTACTAGTAACTAATTCAAAAAATATTATTCTTCTACGCAGTAATGAGACCACTTCATTGAAAAGAATACCAATGTTTTGAGATTTTTTTTCCTGCTTTGGATGTGGGGACAAATTTTGCTTTTGTTGTTAGTTTTCTGGTTAAGATTTATTGAGTAGGATTCAATGCAAAATGTTTTCAAACACTAAGGCATGAAATTTTTTGTATTTGACAGTACCAAAACTGGTGCAAGAAAATCAAAAAATGGATACACCGAATATTCTCACAGGCTGCAAAGACTATTGGATAACTTATCCTCCATAAAGAAATATAAAACCACATTTTTTATTCAGGATGCTAGTTGTTCTGTTATTCCCAGTGAAGTTTTGTTAGGTCAGATGCCTTCAGCAATAACCACTGCCTGTTTCAGTGTCAGCAAAGGCTGTGCAATTCCTGTGGCCATCAAGTCTTTACACTATTGTAGTTAACAGGAAAGGTTAACCACAAGGTTTTAACAAGTTTGCTATCTACCACTGTGTTTGCTGTTACACATCATCAAATACTGAAGAGATTCTACCCAAGGCAATGCTGTCTGCTGATTTGGAATGGCAGATGAGTGAGTTAAAGAGTAAGAAAATAACATCGGTCAACATGAGTGACCCTTAACACCACAAATTTAAAATTTGTAAGACAAAAGTGTTTTGCTTCGCTAGGCTTTGGATTCACTGAAGCACACACAATGTAGAGGCTATCATGGGAAACAGAAATAGATGTGTGTTTCAAATAGTAACACTAAACACTAATACATTTCCTTTTTTTTGGTAAACTAACTATACTGTAAAGATACTCTTACCTGGGAAATATTCAGCAGTCTATTCCCTTTATTGAACATATCTGTGAAATTTAATGTATAAATACTCAATATTATTGCATATTTATGCTAAAATTATTGCATAATTCCATATTAATCAATGCATGAAATCAGTCTGGTTTAATCTTCATCTATATTTTAATGTCCTACCTCATGAAGTGTAAGACTGAAGGCTGCATGCTACTGACATATTGAGTTCAAAGGATTGTGCTCATCCTCTTTAACAGCAAGGAATGCTAATAGAATTAATCATTAACAACTTTTTAATAGGGTCAACTGCAACTATGGAATGGAAAGGATAATATTATCTTATACTTAGGGGATATCACATTGCAATCAGCCACATGTTAAAGTATCAGCATGAGGCATTCACAACAGTGATTGAACAACAGAATTTTGCTGAAGTGTCCACAATTTCTTCTATGCAGAGGCATTCTGACAAATCCTTAGATCTGTTTTACCCTTCACGCTTCTCATTTGATATTGCAGTTTACAAGAAGAATACTAAAAATATTTTTAAATTATCACTTTCTATTTTTGTTTTCAGTTGAAGAAGTCTGTTATTTTAACCTTTGAGATTCAGTATCGTGGTTGTCATAAAGTATCATGTTGTATCAAAGTATCATTTGCTTTCATACACAGGTGCATACTTTTTAGGATATGCTCGGAGAATGGAAGGATTTTTTTTAAAGAATTTAAGACTTTCCATTTCTTCAGAGTTAAAATTTATATTCAAATTGATGAAAGTGGGAAGCCACAAAAGTAAGAATGAAAGGAAGGAAAAGTGAAAATTCAAAAACCAAGCTCAATTATTATTTTCACTTATTTTTCCTCTTTTCACTTTACGAGAAAGAATGCATTTGCAAATGTCTCTAGCGTGACCTTGGTTTTGTGGCAAAGTTCCTGTAAATAGATTGTACTTCGATGTTGTTCCTGAAGTTGAGTTCATTGGTCATTCTACTGTCTTGCAGGAAGGCAGTGTCTGCAATGACTCTTTTAAATGCTGTAATGAAGAATACAATGTCAGTGATGTGCCTTGGGATTTCTATAAGTGCAAAAGCTCAAATCTGCAAAGTGCTGTGGAACAAAGGACCTACTTGTGCTTGTAGCACTCATCACATGCCAAAGAGTACTCAGCACCTTGCTGGATTATCCCATGGCCAGAAGATTAAACAGGATGAGAAAAGGCATCACTAATCTATAGCTCATCTAGCACATACACTCTCTCCAGCACTAAGCACTGTCCATTCACTATTACATAGAGAATTTTGCTCTTTTTTGGAAGAAAATATAGATTATTTTGATTCTTTGAACTGTCTGCTGTGCTTCTTTGTTAGAAATAAGGCATTTTCAGTGTAATTCTTCTAGCACTAATAGCATTACAACAAATGCAACAAAATTAGTTCTTCATTCCATATTTTTTAATGTGAAAAAATTTGAGTCTAATTTTTCTTCTTTTATATCCTCTGTCATCTAAAATATTTGATAAGCATCCAAAAAGCCAGATAACTATATATTTGGCTACCAGATCTAAAGAATCTAATGATCTATTTTGCGAATTCTAGATAACCAGTGGTTGGTTAAATAAGGTTGTAGAAATAAAGTTAAATAAATTTCTTGGGACACTGCTCTCAAGTTCTAATTTAAATGGTAGTCAGTAAATGTGTTTACTATATTTGCAGTCCTATGCAGTTTACTGGGATTATTCAGGTAATTAAAATGCTATGTGTTCTTAAGTACCATGTAGAGTTTAAGTTTAATCTTTGCTTTCTATACTCGAGTGGCTGCTGAGAGAAGATTTTGAGTTTACATTATTCTAAAAAGTAGTGGCAACTTTAATCCTTGATTAATCCTGAACATTCAAAATAAAAAGCAAGATACAGACCCACAATGCTCTTGATATAACTATTCTGAAAAATGCCTCTGTGCAAGATACCAGATTCACACAGCGATCCATTCCTCTGTTTTACCCTTTTGACTTTGCAGGTGAGGTTAAGCATTTATAATAACTTAATCTGCTCTTGAAGTTCCTTTTTTGTTTTTTCATTCTTTGGATAAGAGAGCACTGACTAAAGGAGATTTACAGTTAGGTAGTCTGGTCGCAAACTGCTGAGAGTTATTAAATATAAACTTACTTTTTCTATCCTCTTTTGTGGCCCAATGATCAGAATAATTGAGATTCATGAGCAGAAGTTGTCTGTATTCTTGTCTCCTAAATTCATGGATGTTCCATCTAGTAGAACACTATTCGTGAGAATATTTTGGATACTAGGTATAATCAAAGAACAATTGTTGTTTTCAAAATTCATTACTGCAAGAGTTTCTATCCTAAAAAAAAAAAATCATAGTTTAATAGGTAAAGCTGTAAAGGTTGGAAGGCAGAGAGAGTGAAGCATTCATTTAATACTGAAGTGCAGTAGGTCCCTACTAAGGAAAGGATTTTTCATGAATTAGGTCAGCAATTTGTTCTGAAAAAATACACCTAAAATGAGAAACAGTACTTTTATACTTTCTAGCCATGGACCAGTACTTCTTTTTAAAGAACAACATGCTGGAGTGTTAGAGTAATAAGAGAAGTGAAAATGCCTGGGATTAATTAAATTACTTAAAAGGGAGTGCAATGATTGTGTATAATGATATCTGAGGCAATTGGAAATGACCATTAAAATGCCTGGAATAACAGATGCTTAGGCTTGAAAATGATCAATAACACTACTGTGAGACAGCTGGTTTCATTAATTGAAGAAATTAGCTAACTGGTTAGGAACTTGCATCGGTTAGATCAATTAAAAACAACTAACTGAATAGAAGAAGAGTTGTGCTTCATTGGTTCAAATAAAGTTTAGTAAAAGATTTAAGAAATCACAGATGGGTGTCTAATTAATAACAGCAACAAAGACAAGAAAGGTCTTCAGTGGTTAAATGAGGAAAAAAGGGTTTAGGCAGATGTAAGGGATTGAGTGCATTGAGGGCAGATACCTGAGGACCTTAGGGTAAGAGTTTGGTTAATTGAAATCTATTGGATCAGACTACAGAGGAAGTGAATGGCTGTCTCATGTGCAGCCTTTGGGATAGCTTATTCCTCATCTACTTTTCCAAGAAAACAGGATTTGGGAATATATGTCAAAAAATAATGAGAGGCAGACTTAAAACATCTGCTAGGGTGCAAAAATGTAGATGTAGACACCATTAGTTTCTAACTGGAAAAATATGATCCACAAAACTGCATACCATGTATTTCCTAGGAGCACCAGAGTTAAATAAGAATTTTCATTTTGGTGTGAAATGTGGTTAAAACATAAAAACAGCTCCATTGAGACCTTAAAGAAGCCTGCCAGTATCCAGAGAGGCCTCCAAGAGTGCTGGAGAGGGATTTTTTTAAAAGGTTTTGTAGCAATCTGGTCCAGTGAAAGGTGTTACTCCCCGAGGCAGCAGAGGTTGGAACTAAATGTTCTTTAAGGTCTCTCCCAAACTAAACCATTCTATGACTTTTTTTAATGTAGCTGCCTATCGCCCTTATGAGTAGGTAGCGCCTGTGAGACACAGAAGAGTTTTCCAGACAGTATTTAAAGATATATAAAGAACACACGTAAAATATATAATATGTATGGAATACATGTTACTATTTGTAGAGGATGTTACTTTTATATAGTACTAACATATTCACATACTAACATAACATTGAAAAGTGCCAAAAAATCTTTTTTTTCATTTTCTATGTAAACCAATGACTGAAAAATAAAGAAAAGAACCATTTTAAATGGTAATGTGTAGAATTATCAACTAGATGTTTTCAGCCTGTTATTTGGGACTGAAGGAGGGAAAAAAGTGCACAAGTTTATTACTCCTCCTACTGTACAAATAATTATACTAATTAATTTAACAGTTGTGGTATGTTCTTTTGATGGCTCTATAACTAGCTTCCATTAGCATTAATTCTCCTGGTAATTATGCTTATTATAACATCATATATTCACAATGGCATTACAAACACCCATCTCCTAAGGCCACACCAGTATAATAAAGGTGTAGTGTTTTTAGTTTTGCCACATTGCAAGTACTTGACTTCAGACTTGACAAAAAGGATGTTGTATTCAATTAACCCTAATGATGAGCTATCAGACCTGTAAAATGCTGCTAGACATTACATTGCCTAACACAACAAATGAGTCCAAATAATCAGCAATAGTGGGGTCTGATTCAGAACATTTGTTCTATATTGGAGCTTAATTCTGATAATTGTTTTTCTACAGAAAAACCCTATCATGGTAATTCTGTGCAAACCCATCTATATATGAGTGTTGCATTTTAAAATTCCAGTCTCACAAAATTATGCAATCAACAAAGAACATTTTAAAACTCTTTAAAATTAGTTCTGCATTTGTACCTCTGAGACAAGACAATAAGCCATATGACTCACTGATAAACTTTTTAGGTTCTAATGAGAATGTTCTATAGCTTTCAGGTATATCTTCTACAAAATGTTCGGAAAGAATTCATATCATGTCTGCACGAACAGCAAGTCTCTTCTACAAACGGAACCTTTTTCCTTTTTTGAAGGCTAAGGGAAAGAAGGAAGAACATTCTGCATGAGAATCGCTGTGACACCCTGTCTTTGGCATCTGCTTCTAGAACCAACCACTCCTTGTTCCTATGGTGAGGACAATACTGTACTGATCCCTCTTCAAAAAATATCTACAGAAAGAGAGGGAATTAAATGGAGGGTCTACACTTGGAAAGTTGAAATCTGCACCAATTCAACTCATCAAAAGAGAGTTCTTCCACTCTCCTTAGAGGAACTAGAACTTCATTCCACAGATTCCACAATTATAAAGCCCTAAAATACTACCTGTGCAACAATGAACTTCATCACATCAAGGGAATTCTATTAAACAGACCAGAGATCCCAAAAATAGGAAAAGAGAATTTATAACTCTTGAATGTTGCAGCTATAAAAAAGACATACTATACGAAAAATAAACATTCTTTTCAAGATTTGATTTGCATTTTCTATATATCTTGATATTTCTACTTTCTGTTCATCATCTTTGCCTGTTTTTGCCATCTAAAAATAATTTTGGTTTTCTTACTGAAAACACCAGTTGTTTTAATGGGCATGGGCAAAATACTTTTATTATTGAATTTAATTCCTCCTTGTCATCCAAAATGGCTTCTTCACTCTCCTTCTGTTTCTCTTTTTGAAGTCTAAGAATCTTTGAAAGAGTGGAACAACTCTTTTGCCCCAAGTGTTTAACTTTTTTTCTCATCACAGCCAGGGACTGCTTTGGATCTTCTAATCCCCAGGGGGATCAGTCTCTTCAATTTAAATATTAAGAACATTATAACTTTTGATTTCATGTGTGTAATATTAACATGTTAATTTTTTATTTTGCCTTCAATAACAAAGTATTAATTGCTACTCTAAAGTTAATGCATTCCCTGTGTTCTGTCTGTTTTAATATGTGTATTTTAGCTATGTGTCCTCAGACCACTCAGGATACCACTTTGAAATGTTGTTCATTAATTATTACAGGGCATTAATTACAATTGTTCCAACAAAGTTTTGCATGTGCAAGTTTGAAACATCTTGCATATTATTTTATGACATAGACCAGGAGAAGGATGAGCAACTTGTGTTACAAAGTGTTTCATGACAATCATGTTTCTATGACATTAAGCTTACAAAAACTGGGGTGCTTTAGAATCTGGATAACTTCTGAAAAAAGTCACACACTTGTAACTATATGCCATTTTGATACACATACATATTTCTAACAAATATACTGAACTGTGGTTTTCTTGCAATATGAATAGAAATTATACAATCCAGAATCTAAATATCAGTAAAGATCTATTGTTTTCACAGCATGAAAAGAAATCAAATTCCCTTTCTGAAGTTCAGATATGTTGCCGATACTGCAGGAAAAGATCTGGCAGAAGTTTACCAAGCCTCATGCCAAAAATGTCTTTGAAATCTTAATGGAAAAAGCACAGCCTATGTCCTGCTTTCATCTTCTGATTTGAAATTAGAAACTTGAAGTTCTTACAGTAATCAAGTAATGCAAGATTTTGTTAGTTCAATAGTTGTGATGTTTTAATAAATTTAAATATCAATAATTTCCACCTTGGAAATTGGTTATGGGTTTTCTCTGCTTTCTAGGTAAATAACTGTAGTAAAAAATAAGATTTTGATTTCAGCAATCATTCTGCAAAAGCTCCTTATAATGTGCATACATATCTTCAGTTTTTCTAGTAAAAACATTAGCAGGTGCTGTCCTGGGTTCTACACACAAAATATTAGACCCTTATATTAGCTCTCACCAGGTACATGGACATCCTTGGAAAAGTGAAGTCCTGCAGAAATCGCAGATAAATGTTCTGAAGCACTATGATAAAGAGCCAACACAAACCCACTTTCTTTCCTCTGCCTTTCTCATTGATTGTTTAAACATCAAAATTGCTTAATGTTCTCTAAGCAGGAAATTTTATATGCAGTAATAGAATTAGATTAACTTAGGATAACATTTTTAATTAAGTAAAGTACTGGGAAATCCACCTTGAGAAGATATATTAGGATTGGCTTTCATGGATATCTCTCTACTTGCTGTAACTATTTTCATGAAATTCAGTATGTGTTAAAGGATTAATAACATTATCTGAGAGGGCCAATAGGAAAAAGCTCTTCAAATAGATATTTATTTATAAAGGGTTTTTAAAATTGCTGTATGTCCTTAGAAAAATGATAATAGATATTTCAACTGGGATTTATATATACAAATTGGAGTAGTATCTAGGTGGGAACTCCAAAGAAGGAAAGATGCAAACCAAATATTCATCAGTGCCATCAAAGAAAACTAACTGCATAAGGGTTTTTCATCACTCCGGATGAATGGGCGTATGAGCTCCTTCTGGGAATGACTGAAAATATGTATCTGCCTTTTCCTATGTCAGACTATGTAGCACATTGCTGCTTAGCCTGAACCTACTTTCTATCTTTCACAGTCCTTTGAAAAGCAATGTGAATTTTATCTGAGTAAGGAAAGCAGAACTGATCTCATAAACTCTGGGGTCACTTTTATTCTTCCATCTGATGACACTAAAACAAATATATTTTGAATGTTCCATATTGTATTTAAAATAAAATTAAGTAGGATGAGTATTTTTGATAAAACAGGTAACAGTTGAACCTAGCAGCCTGATAGGTTGGTATGAAGTTTCTAATTTTTAAATGTGATTCATAAAATGGAATATTAATCTATTCTGAGATTAAAAGACTAACTAGCTGTGGGCTGACTTTTTAGTGGATCTTAGAGAAATCACAGCAACAAGCTTGAAAAAAGCAATTTCTTCTTAAGAGTCCTGAGTTGTAACACTTCTCCATTTCTAAAGGGAATGTCTGTAGGTTCCCAGGAGAAATCTTTGACAAAAAATGTAAATATGAGAAATTTTTGATAATGCATTTTCCTTGGCCAATGAAAAAACTTTATCTTTTTAATATGTTTTCATATTTGGTGGGACACTGCTGTTCACAGACAGACATGGAGCCATACAATGTCTGGGAGCAGCTGCTTGCTAGAGAGAGAGAAAGCTTCTTGCTTTTTGCATCTATGTTTTGCATCTTTATTTGCTTGCATGAAATGAAATGAAACAATAAATACAGCCTTCTGATCTTCTGGAATTTGGAGTCTTTTCTCTTCATTCTATGCACCACAGTGACAAACTAGCTATAAAGATACTCAGTAAAATTTCTTTACAAGTTATACACAGCTACTGTAAAGTAGCTCCTAAGAATCCATTTCTCCTCATGGTAAAAATTGTGATTTTGATCACATGAAGAATGAATGACACTGGCTTTCTGTATAAACTTAGCTGAGCTCTATTGCACTGTAAAAATAATTATAGTTAAGTAATAAAACATATTTTAAACTTTTTTCATTATTTTTTTGTCATCAGTTGATGAAGTACCTCTTTATGTACTATCATTGGTCTCAAAATCCTTATGTGATTTCATTCAGGCTTTCCTCCCTTGAACATTCACTGTTAAGGATCTGCTAGTGGGCTTTTCATCTCTTTCTACTCCGTGTTCTTGGGATGCACAAAAAATTTAAGTCTGCCGCCAAATATCTGTATCCCAGTACGACATTTTCTAAGGCAGAAAGTGGCCAGCAAGCTTTCAGAGCAGTCTAGAGTTTAGTGCAGCACTGCTGGGCACTACAGTCTGCTTATCACTGCACAGAGGCCAGGGCTGGCATGATAATTTCACAGATCTGATTTTCTCGTTTCACCATCCTAAAATGCACTAAGCAATCTGACTTTGTTTTCCAAATTGTGGAGGTGAAGTCAGTGATTGTTATTTATATATGGTGGTTAATAATTATGTTATGTGTCTCCATGAACTAGACAGACAATTTGAATTTTTAATTATCTGCCTACCAGCTTGACCTGGTGATCTATCCAATCACCATTCGGTAAGCAAATTCCTACATAAAAGACTTCCGTAGCTATCCTTCGTTTAAGCATTCTGCTGATACAGAAAGATAACATGGCTAGCAGTCTTAAAATTTTTATCAAGTTTATGTCTCTATTATAGAGCTTTTCACAAGTCATATTTAGTAAATTTCATAAAGTACTTAGAATTTGGCACTAGAAAGCAGACTATGATTTGTATTGATAGAAGAGTGACCATGTTCTGCAGAGAGAAGTGTGTTATGCTTTGATTTAGGTGAAATCATGATTCGCTGTGACTTTTGTAGCTCAATGCCCACAGATATCAAAACACTCACAGAACAAAATAGGAAATTAAATGAAGAACAGTTAACAAACACACTATTTCATTTATTGACAGTCATTTAAATCTGAATTTTACACTTTTTAAAAAAAATTCTTACTACATAACCAAATTAAGCCATAGGGTCTAGAAGATTAATTCAAGGCCGTTAGATTTATCAATCACTATATAAATGCTCTTTAGCTTCTGAAGTTTAAGTCCCTAATTTTCCTTCTATTCTTGAAACCTTTCCTTCAACAGGAAGCAAAAAGAAGGCAACAAAAAAGATTATTCCACAGTTACTACTTCTGCTGTTTCCTCAGTTAATCAACAAAGATCTGAACCTGTTTACCTAAATATCACTTATTTTCCTAATGTTTTTAAGTAGATTGGGTTGCAAATGAATAAGCATTATTACATGTATATTTAAAGACATACAAAAGTAAAAGAAAATGTGATCTCTGCAAATACATGACAAAAAAGTTTGATAGCCCTTGGGAATACAAAATAATAGATACTGTTGCAATTATAAAACCGGTCTGAATCTGATGTTATTTTTATATTATAAAATTATATATATATGCTGTCCACATGTATTTTTCATTTTTACCTTCTGCTCCTGGTATCTCAAATCAAAGGTATTCTTCTTACCATTTCATTTTTATTTAGTATTTCACACGTTTTATATAAGAATTCTGGTTTTAGAGAATAAAAGTATTAATAATATCCATTAATAACATTAACATTAATTATTAATAACAATAACATCCATTAATAGTAGTTTCAAACAACAACTAAATATCAAGAAGGATCTAGGCAGAAAAACCATATCATATGCAACAGATGACATAAAACCTCTTGAAGGCCCTAAAGTCCTTCAGGAACAGAAAATTATACTGCCAAATATGCTTGAAAAAGTGCCTGAATTAATGAGGATCTTCATGATGCAAAATATAAACCTCATTGATTGAAGACATCACATCAAGTTTTTAGTATTACATAATATTATTTGTTTTGATGTATCAATGATATTATTTTCAGTGGTTAAATTAAAAAACAAAAAAGCAACTAATTTTTTCTTCAGTGATGCTAATTTATGGTATTTACAAGGTCTGCACTAGCATATCTTGCACAATACTCATTTGGTATAGATGTCCTTTTATATGTTTCTTAGATGTTTTCCCACATAATTTTTGGTACTCGGGTCACCTAGAGTGCTAGAATCATGCTGTACTGTACAGAATAAGAAACTGTACAGCACCAGAAAGGGGTTCAGGTCCTGTGATTCATGCTCTATTGATGCCTTTCTCTTTTCATTTGCTAGTTATACTCATCAGAATAACTAGAATCTTAATAAGACTAGAGTCTTACTAAGGGAGCCCTTAATTGCAGTATATATTCACCTTAGGTGAAAGAGGTTTACCTACTTCTAATTATTTCTATAAAGCTTCCTCAGTGTTGATATCCGTTCTAGGAAACCAGAAAAGACCAAAATACCTTTCATAAAATCAAGATGACTGTCATTATTGAATTACATTTTCAGCCTCCATCTTATTATTACGAATCTTAAATTGTCATCAAGTCTTAGAAGTGATATTAGTTACATTAAAATTCAAAACAGTAGTTCCCCTCGTTTGCCTTCTTACCCTTTTTCTCCCTTCTATTTTTGTTACTAATAAAATGCAAATACTGAGCTGAAAGTTTTTCACTGGCAGAATAAAAGCTTTTAGTCACTTGAAAAACAGTATGGGAAAAGCCCTCAAGTTGTATGATGATTTCTGTTTTCATACAAAATAAAAAGGATGTATTCATGCAATATACTTATGTAAATAAGGAAGAAGTGATACAGTTTTAAGATTTTATCTGATTAAGTCAAAAATCCCTGATATTTTAGTCAAGAATCATAAGGCAATTACCTTGGGAGCTCTTTGCACAACTCAGTTTTAACAAATCTTAGCAAACTGGAACAATGCTAAGAAATAAAAGCCTAGTAACATATGCTTAATCCTATAAAAAGAGAAAAGAGGATAAACCAGAGGACAACAGTTTGGTGTTACTCCTGTGTAAAAGAGCCAAATGGTTGTTTTTGCACTGTACTAATAAAGATTTAAAGCCAGCATGGTTTCATGTGAGGAAGGTCTCAGGTTTTTTTGGTAGGATTTTTTTTTACAAAACTGCACATTCATAAAAGTAGTTTGATTGCTTTGACACACCTTCTCCTCCAAAGCATTTTAATTCTACATAACATTTTTATTAATAAGATTGCATTAGGGAATTAATCAGTAACACGTCAGAGGGACTTAAAATTGTCTCACTGACATATCTCAAAATATAATTGATGAGGTATTAATGAGCAGGGACATTCCTGCTGGGGATCCTTAAGTGGCAGATTTTTAGTTCACTCGTAAGTACTTCCTGTTATGGTCTCAATAAATATAGAAAATCTTAATAGAAAAAGTTTGAAAATTACACAAAATAGGATAGAAAATACTGAGGAGGGAAAGTTACTAATGCATACTCTGCAGTCATTGGGTTCACTGCCATTCTCATATCCATCCTAAAGTCATAACTCTCTTCTCAGTGTATAATCATACTCCCTCTCACTGAAGTGCATGGAAAGGCACTGTGTATTATTTAAAATTATATTTTTACCCTACCCCCCACCCCAAGAAAGAAAGGACTCAAGTTTTGAGTTAAAATATTTGCACAGTGTGTAGGGTTAGAATAGTTTTTTGCATTCCTGATAGTCCTTTCTATCTTTCACCTCTGTGAATTGATTCCTATCTGTATTAGTGTTTCTTTACATGGGCCCCAGGGAGCATAGGATCACCTGTGCTGTCAGTAAACATAACATATAGCCACATCTGGATGGCGGCTATAATCAAATCTTTTGTTTCATAGTTTCAGCTTGATTCTTGTAGAAGTCAGGATTTTTTTTCCTTCTTTTCCTGCAGAACTGTCTTGAAGTAATCAGCTTTTCTTTCTTTCTTTCCTTGTCCCTATGAAACATTACAGATTTTAGACCAAATAAACTTGCCTAAAGTTTACAGAGAGAGTAGACAACAGTGTGTCAAGAATTCCATTCTCTTTACTGACTCAGCAAGTTATGATCACAATGAAATCCCAGTCTGGGAATGAAAACAATTTTTCTTTAAGATTGGCAGAGAAATCACAATTTCAGTGCCAAAATTTGGATCATTTTCTTAAATTGTTTGACTATATGATATTCCAAACCATGATTTCATGGTCCTTGACTTTCTCTCCCTACAGTGCAATCTCAAATTTGAGTCTTAACAGGCTTTAAATTTTTAGCTAGCAGCATACCAGGAATTATGATTAAAATATACAGGTGTCCCATGCTTTTAAGTCTATGAAATAGTTAAAATCATTCTTAGTGCCTAGATCTTGTAAATTACCAGTCATAGGTTTAATTGAAGTCATATTGTTTCAAAGAATGATATTTTAAAAATGGTTTTAAGAACAGTTAATTCTAAAGCATTTTTAAAAATTGTATGACTAGTTTTGGCTCTGCAGAATATTAAAGTTTTCCATACAATCGTTGGAGAGGGAATTACCCTCTTTACTTGGTATGTCTTACCAGAAGCCACTCTCTGACTAGCATATGAAATCTGATTTCTACTTCCCACCCATTCAATGAGTTTGGCCTCTTTTGAAAATCAAGAAACTGCTGTCAACTTTACCTCTATAAATGGAGTATAAAGGCAGTGATATTTATTTTCAGAAGCTTTATGAATGCAAAGGATACCTGTCATCACCCTCTACAGACCAGTAAGTAATCAGTAAAATAGAACCAGATCAGATATTCCAAGTTAAAAATTTCTTGAACATAGAAGGAAGCAACTCTTAAAATTTAATTCAGTATGATGCATAAAATGGATGTCAATGTTAATGGATAGAGAATCATAAACTCAAATTAGATAAGGTAGAGATAAATTTTGGGAGCACCAGAAGGAGTTGAATCATAAGGACACAATATTTATTTATCTATGTACTTATCTGAATAAGAGCCTTGGGTTGAAGGTGAAATCAAAGCTCTGTGTAAGGTTTCCTAGGTATCTGAGTTCTGTGTAAAAAGCAGAAGCTCCCTCTCTTCTGCTCTTATAGTGATAGGATAAGTAGCAACATGACATCAAGCCCTTTCATTATTTAACATTGATACAGAACTCTGAAAATGCAAAGAAAGTATAAACATAGCATACTTTTTAAAGAACTTTAAGCACACACATCTGTTGCTTTTGGCAATGCAGAAAAATTTTTTCTTCTATTTTGCCTCTGTGCTTTTTTATTATTATCAAACCAGTTTCTGGTGACAGAGCACTCTGTTATAATTTTTTTCTTGTTGACAGTGCTAGATGACAGTAATTGATTTATTATAATATTCTGGGGAAGTTAAAAAAGGAAGTAGACATTTTTAAAACAAGTATGTTTCTCCAACATGTTGGGTGTTCATAAACAATCAGTAATGAAAAATTAATAAACACCATACACAAAAAAAATGCAAAACCAAAACCACAAGAACACCAAAAAAGCACCAAACAAACAAACCAACCAAAACAGCAATCACATCTCTCAGGATAAATCCTTGATGCATCCATGGATGAATGCTATGTGTCATGGTCAATACCTCTGAACTGTAGGCCCCAACCTTTGTCCATGCTGGGAGATGTATCACAGCAAACCAACACTCCTCTACTGCCATTCTCTGTTTCCTTGGAAGAGTACTCAGGGACATCACGATGTGATGCTCAGGACAGTCTCTTGTCACTATGGACTTGGGATATACAGTATAATACAGTCACAGTTACATTCCTGAACAGGAAGACTGTGCTCTGGAAACCAGGCATGCCTATTGCTTTTTAATATTATGATCCTTTATACTGTGATTTTAAATATTTATATAATATTATTTTTGCAACATTTTTCCTTGGCCAGGACAGAGGTCAGTTCACCATATTAAACATGGCGTAATCTGGCTGTATTTTTTTCTTCCCCTCTGCCTAGTTCCACCTGTTTTATTATTTTTCTTTAAAAATCACAAAATTCAGTATTACATATGTGCTGAAATATATTCAGAAATGTGAACTCCTGACCTGTCTGTTTTGTGTTTCACATAGTAACACAATTCTCACAGAATGCATCAGGTGGAAAACCAGGCAGCAATGTATCATTAACACAGTGCTACCACAACTGATAGTTCTTCTGAACGTCTCTTAAACATTAAGTTATACTCCTAGATAGAACTAAAAATTACTTGAACATGATTTTCTACATTTTTTGTAAGTGCAAGAAGACTTAATTAAAGTTTATCGCATATAATTATCTGCTACTTGTCATAAATTAGAGCAAACATCATTCTCTGATTTTTTTGACGTTTCCTCTGTTTTATCTGATTGGTTTTTCTCCAAAGTGATCATCAAATAGCAAAGAACTGTTAATCTCTCACAGTGACCTCGAAGTGTGGTACAGTGAATTGTCCTTTTCTACTTCATATATATCGTTCTAATTGTCAGAAAAAATGGACTATGTGGTGACAAGTGTCCATGCTCTAGCTATACCTTAGGCAAAAGGACAGCTTAAAAAGAAAAAAAAGTGTCACCAAGTGATTACAAACTAGAATGCCTGCAGTAAAACTCTTCTTTTTTGTGTTTGACCCTCTTGAGTTACCCCTTGTGAGTCACCTAGCTGCCAGTACTGCAAATCATTTATTGATTTTGTTGTATCCAAGGTTTTTCTTTTCTCCTCTTTCACTTATATCAGAGATCTATGACACAGCAACTGTTATTTTGACTAACATTATGAAGGCACATGAAAATATAATTGCACATCAGGTATGTTTATTACAGTATGAATAAATTAAGTGAAGACTCAGCAATTGGAGGCAAATGTATTTACTTGAAGAAAATAAATTTCATAAACAGTGAAAAACCCTCAAACACTAACAATATCAAGGACACACAAGGTTGTATATTCTTTTTTAAATGTCTAGTTTCTCAGTGGAAGTAGTACTCTATGTTTCATTTTTCATTTTCTGATGCACAGTTACTTATGCAAAACATGTGTGAGAAATTTTAGATATTGCAGCTTCTTACAGTGTCATTGCTAAAAACCATAAACATGCATTATGTTGCCTGGGCCATTTTCTATAAGTATGCTCACCTCCAAAGAGCATTAAAACCATTTATAACATTTTCTCTTCATAGATTCAATATATTTTAATTTTTAAAAAAGCGTGGCAGATTTTGCTCAATCCAACTCTTTTTTTAAAAAAAATTGCATGCAGAAAAGGTCCACAGTGCTATTCTTTAATTCTGAGGCATAAAGAACTCCCACTTTTATACAAACACATTTTAAAAGTCTCTCTATCTGTCTTCTGATTCCACACACAGAAGAAATCTATCACTACATTGCATTGTTGAGCTACTGCAGGCTACTAGCATTTTAATAAAGTCCACAACTGGGTGTCATGATACATAAATACAGAGAACTATTCTTTTAATATCTCAAATGAAATCATTACTTTTATTTCTGTGATAGTGTGGATCTTGTATTGCATTGCTCAAGCCATAAAAAAAACCCCTGCTCTCAGGGTGTTTAAATCATTAATTGGCATATCAGTACTATTTTATTGATCTTAGTACAGTAGACTAGAGACCTATAAATTGGCATCCATCTTCTTTGCTTAATCAAATTTCCAATAGTACAATATTCAAACATTTTAGAACAGTACTTCAAGAGTGAAGCATTTTGCTTTTCATAAAGCAAGCTCTAGTAAGGCACTTTATGTCATGAGATTGAATATATCCACCACTACTCCATATGTATGTTTACTTTAAAAATGAAACAACTTCCTTCTCATGGTGTACATTAATTCTCACATTCACTCTTGCAATCTAAGTAGATATACTAAAAGACCATCATTTATATCTTAAACAAAAATAATTTGTCTGGTCTACACTTTCTGCCTTTAAAAAAATTAACTGTTAACTAGTTTTAAGTGTCAACCTCATCAATTTTCTCAGTGACAAAGAAAGCAAATGTAATTATTTCTCCAATTCTGTAATTTGTTATAACTGCCTCCCTTCATAAAGCAAAAAAAACCTACTTTCATTAATGTCAAAATAAATTTCAATTTTTCAAGTATGCAACAAGGGGCAAGATAATATTGTAATTTTAATGTTGATTTGGACAAACAGATGCAGAAACTTTCCTGGCTATTGGTATGAATATGGCATTTTGTCGTAGTTTGAGCACCAACCACACAAAATCTGACTACTTATTTGCTTCTCCTGTAATTGCACAGAGAAAGGGGAAAATTAAAATTTCATTTTCATATGGTAAAATCAGACTTATTGAGGAAAATGGAAAAACTGCAAGGCAAAACAAGTTCAGACTTAAACAGTTACAGTATAAAGAAAGTTTATTGCATACAGAATAAAACATAAAAAGAAATAATAAGCAATTAAAGCAAACTCGCCTCTCTTCCAGCACCCCCTCCTTCCCCCCAACCTCCTGGAGGAAAAAAAGCCCAAAACAAGGGGTTTGGTCAGTGTTGCATAAGATTCTCTCTTATATTTATGGAAAAATAATTTCTTCTGCTTTAAGGTCACCAGCAACAGTCCACCCAGAAAAAAACAATCTGCTGAGGTGGAAAAAATATCTCTCCCATGAAATCTCACAGTCCTCTTATACTGCTAGTCATGGGTCATAATACCATAGGGGTTTAGTCATTAAAGGATGAGCTATCCTGGCCTGGAAACAAAGGCTCTCTTAATAACCTCTAAAAGCCTTTCACCGCTTCTCTATAACTTGCACATAATGCATAGACATTCTCTTATCTTCACAGGCCACACAGGCCATGGATTTTCTATCCCTACATGTACTTTAAATGAATTATAGAGAAAAACAGTTTGTATAACTAGTCTTTTACCACAGCTTGCAAGAAGAATTTTAAGGTCCAGCGTGGGAAGTGCCTCCCCTCTCTTTTTCCACCACCATTTTTAGGTTCATCCTATGTGGTCCTTCACTTCTCCCTTGTCTCTGATATTGGAATCACCAAGTAAAGGAGTTGCTCTTGTTAAGGCTTTACATTGGAGAAAGTCTAGCTCTCTTTATGCTGCTGGGTCCATGGTGTCTTCACCCAATCTGTGTTGGCTGCAGGGAGGATCTGCTGGCTCCTGCCAGCTCTGCATAGGGCCACGGATAAAACTTCAGATTTTATCTCAGCATTGCATTCCCAGCTCAGTTGGGGTTTTCCAGCAATGAGGCTACTCACAGCTCTGGGGTGGTTTCATGGCCACGATGCTTGGCCGGTGCCGCAGCGCTGGGATTCGAGGAGGGACGGGGTGGGGCCCAAGCCCAAATCTGCAGCGGGATGCAGCCCAGCTAGGCATAAACCTAACCCTAAGGCTAATCCAAAAGCTAAGCGGAGCTGAAGAAAAAACATTGGGCTGAGGACACCACAAAGCAGAAAGACCACAAAGCAGCAAGGCCAGGGCAGGGCAGTGCTCCCATTGGCATGCCTTACATATTGTCAGTGGCCCTGGAGCTCTGGGATTTGTGGTTTTGTGAAGCCTAACCCTAGGCATAACACTAATCCTAACCCTAATTCAAAACATAATCCTCCCTTGGGTGGAGCTGAAGCAAAACATTCGGTTGATGAATGCAATCAGCACAAAGAAGGAAGGTTGGGACAGTGCCTCACTCATCTTGGCTTGACTTTCACATTCTCAGTGTCCTTGGATCTCTGGGCTTTCTGGTTTTCTGAACTGAAATCCTAGGTGCAACCCTAACCCTAATCCTAGCCCTAAACCTAGGAGAAAAGCCACTAACCCTAGGCAGAGCTGGTAATAGAGCAGTGAGTTGAGGCAAGTGCCAAAAAGAAATATGAGGACGGAAGAAGGGTGGTGCAGTGTCACAGTCCCCTTGGCATGCCTTTTGCTTTATCCTGTCCATGGAGCTCTGGGCTTTTGCGGTTTTGTGAACCCTAACCCCAGGCGTATCCCTAACCCTAATCTTAAACATAAGCAGAGCCAAAAAAATCAGCAGTGGGCAGAGGCTGGCGCCAAGAACAAAAGGAAGAAATGAGCAAGGCTGTGGCAGCGCCACGCTGTCCTTAGCATGCGTTTTGCATTTTCAGTGTCCCAGTGAAATAAACAATTTAGGCCAGATAGAAAATAATTATTAATAGGTTTATTCCGTGACCAAAATTTCGGTAAGGCGAGAAACCGCGACTGGAGAAAGACAGCGCCGAGCCCGGGTCTCGGAGCAGGGTGAACGTACAGCACCGACCTCTATCGCATCGGCACTCCCCCGTTCACAATGCCACCATGAATGAACCCATTTTTATACAGTCTTTCGCTAGAGTCCGGGCTCTCAGGCATCCTACATATTCATCTCCAGTTTCTTTTCTTTCCTTCACGTGTTCATGAAGTTTCTTTTCTCTAGTCCTATCGAGACAAAGCATTTCCTCTGTCCTGATGAAAAGCCCATCACCGGTTTCGGGAAACCAAACTGTCCTGATGAATAGCTCATCACCAGTGACAAGAACTCAGGAACTCCTCAGTCATGGTGGTCAGATAGTAAAATCTCTCCTGATCTTGTCATCACTGCCTGGGTGTTGTGTGAAATGCCTTTTGATACCATCTGTCTCCTTCCTCTGGAGCTCGTCTTCATATGTTAATTTAGTCCTCCCTGCTGCAGCCGAGGTTTGCGAAACTGCTTTCCATTCTGGTTTCTTGGTTATACTTACATTTAATTAAAGCACAGTTTCTATAATACAACATATATACATTACATGGACACTAATTAATCCCCCATTTATTACACCACGATCTATGGGCTTTGTACTTCTGTGAATCCTAAACCTAAGTATAACCTCAACCCTAATCTTAATTCTAGGCAGAGCCTAAGAAAAGAAATTGGGCTGAGGCTGGCACCAAGCAGGAAGACAAGAAAGGAGAAAAGCTGGGGCAGTGCCGGGCTACCCTCGGAATGCCTTTTGCATTGTCCATGTCCCTGGAGCTCTGGGCTTTGTGGTTTTGTAAAACCAAACCCTACGCATAACCCTAATCCTCACCCAAACCCTAACCTAACCCTAACCCTAGGCGAAACTGCCCCAGCCTTGCTCCTTCTTTGTAATTGTGCTGATTGCCCGCATCAACGCAAAGCCTTTGCTAAGTCTCAGCCTAGGGTTAGTATTAGGTTTACTGTTACATCTAGGTTTAGGCTTCACAATACCAAAAAGCCCAGAGATACAGAGACACTGACAATGTGGGAGGCATTCCAAGAGAAGCCTGATGGAACTCCAATCCTGCCACATACCTCAATACCCAACCATTTTCCATTATGGTTTATCAGGTTTGTGACTCTGTGATTTTTTTATTGCTTTCCCTTATTATCCCACTGAAAGTAAAACTTCCTTGATCTGCCAATCTTACCAAAGCAGATAGTATCACAGACCACACATCCTTAGGTAAATATCTCCTCAGTTTTCTCAGGTGAGGACTATTCCTACAATTGTTGTATGGTCACCTGATGTTGTCAATATCAATAGCAACTGTCCTTTTTTATTTAAAATTTGAATTTTACAAAACCTAATTATTTTGATATATTGTAGCCCACCTGCAGAGTATGGTGGTGCTTTTTTCTTATCAATAAAGGATGGGGTCATTTTATACATATATAGCAATAAGTGCTTTCTGAATATTCAATAATTTAACATGTATCTGTTGCAGTTCACTCGTTAGGAGTTGCAACAATCTTTTCATTTGGGGTAGGAATGAACTAAGATATAGAGTCTCATTTGACAATTACCACAGATCTTTTTACTGTGGCAACTTGTGATATGCTGAAAGGCTTCTATTGAGAGGCTTCTCCCTGAGAGCTTTTTGTTCCTCTTTCTAGTCTGCTTCTGCCCAGATCTGCCTGGCTAGCTAACCTATGCCCCTTTATACCCATCTCTTTGGCACGGCTGTTCCTTCTTTCTGGTAATTAACTCAGCTGTGCCTCATCAGGGACAAGGTTGCTTACAATATACCTCTCTACACATATCATAGATTTAAAGTTTGTCTATTTTCAGTACTTCATTTATGACAGAATAAACTTGAAGCATGAAAAGCCTTGATAACACTAGAAAGAAACTAATTTCTCACAGGAAACCATTTTGGAGTATATACGTTTTACATATAATTTGGAACTCTTAAAAGAAAGAATCATACCTTACCCAGCATAAAGATATTTTAGTGAATATTGAACCTATTATGGCAACCATAGCAGTTACACAAAATGCATATAATGTTGTTAGGTCTGTAGAATTTATTACTCTTAATTTATCCTATTACATAATTTTGGAGCCAGAAAAGTTTCCTTAACTATAGTTGGATAGAAAACAGAAATTAATCAATATTTATCTATGTTGCTGTTCTTTTCTGTCAATATCAGCAGTATTTTAAAAGGAGGTTTTTTTCTGTGTGTGTCTTCCACCAACATAAATGCTCTAAAAATCAATAAAATATCCACCAGTGAAAAGCTTGATATTAATTTTTTGAAGGGACACTTTAGACCACTGTGTTGTATAATCACCATGTCCTTCCTACAAATTGAGTATTTCCGAGATTTCATTTAAGAACGGAAAGGACAGAAACAGGAACAACTTGTCGAAGTCCCTAGTCCGTACAGCTTTGCTAATACATAGAAAGACATTATCATTCCACACATAATAGTGATCTGGCGAGTGCCTGTGGGACTGTAGCTCTGCAACAGAGTTTGGATCTGCATCTCCCTACACAATTCTAAAACAAAGACAACGGCTTGGTTTTCAATGAAGGCGTACTTTGCAGAAGAAATGCAATAGCAGTATTTGTTTTTTCAGGTACAGCTGAATAAACATCAACTTAATAATATTTAAAATATGTATCAAGAAATAAAAAAGTTTTTTTCTTTTCAGCAATTCTAGATTGAACCTATTATTACTTATCATCTAAACTGTAATATCTTTTTTCTTTTCCATAAATACTTAGGAGGCTTCTAATGACAGCATCCTGGAAAGAGTTATTGCTGTGGTGTTTCAAAGCTTGTGATTATCTTTTGGCAAAGATAGTGTTGCGTTTATGCATACTATATTCTGCTGGTTCATACACACAAAATAATATTTCAAAGTGTCAAAAGTAAAAAAATTCTTTTAAGTTTGAAATCAACACACTTAGTCCTTCATTATGCTGTATGGAATACATTTGATTTCTGGCAGAGAAAATAGCATGTTACTGGAAACGTTTCAGGCAAGGCCAATATGGAAATAGCACTGATTTAACATTTTAAAATTCAGTAGGAGCTGTAGACTTTCCATATTCAAGACCCCCACTGATTTAGAAATGGCTGGAGACACACAGCATGAATGTAGAGACTTAGGAATGGTCTCTTTATTCTTTTATTTTTTTCCCTGTGTAATAACATAGTCTATAGGCAAAAAAAATCAGTAACAAACAAATAAATTTTAGTGTCAAGACTTTTCTGTGTTGTAGAAGATAACAACATGGAGGATTTCTATTCATGTCAGCCACTAATACCTTTTTTTTAGCATATGCATTATGATACAAGGTAATTGTGCAGATAATAGTGTGTCCACTTTTACAAGTCATGAAGTGAGAAAATACAATTCCTTGAACATCAAAACCCACTCAGAGTTTAAACAGGGGTAAAGAAAATGGTATGTTTGAAGTTATAAGAGAAATTTCCAAGTAAATGAGACAAAACCTGATTTCATTAAGACATTAAAAAAAAAAGACTCATCTGAAGCTGTATAAGAATCTGAAGGAAAGGAAGAAATTACATGGGGCTTTTTTCCCACTTATCTAAACATTTAGATCACTGTCTAGTGTACCAAAATATAGAAAGTGCTAGTATAGATTAAGTGATGAATCATACCAAGGCCAGGCTGGACGGGACTTTGAGAAACCTGTTCTCCTAGGTGTCACTTCCCATAGCAGAAACTTGGAACTAGATGATGTTTAAGGTCTTTTCCAACCCAAACCACTCTGATTCCATGAGTGATACTTGCTCTTTAAAGATGCTTTTGGCAAGGTTCCCAAGGTTCCCCTTGTCATGGGCAACACAGTGTTGCACAGCTGATTCACTTAAAAGTCCAATTCTCATAGTTTAAATTCAGAAATGAAATCGGATGGAGGAACAAAAGCAAAATCCAGAGCCCCGAGCCACATGGTTTATATAATACAGAGGAAGAATAGGGTATTTCAGAAAAAAAAGATCCTGCAGGTATGGTAAGCAAGAGCTACAGAAAATGTTTTACTAACATGGTCCAGCTCATGGCTTGAAGTGGAGCTGGTTAATGTTTCTGTCAGGATGACTCCACTCTGCCTTCCTGCAGAGGAGCAAAGGAAGACTGCACTTGCTCCCCAGTAGAAAATGCCCTATATTCCCCATCCGCTTTGCTGTGTGGTCAGAATCCTACAAACTCCTGTTGCATTCTTTTCACAGCAGAGCTGATGTTGCACAAGGGAGGTCCCAGTTAACCTTCTTGGCTAATGGAACTTGCCAAATCCTCCCCCCCTCTGGGCATCTCTGAACTGCAAAGACCCTGCACTTCAGTCAGCCCTTCTGTTCCTCAGGCCTCCCATGAAGGGTGCAGCCCAAGTCTCCTCTGACAAAAGCAGAGGTCAAGTGTTCCCTTCAAATCAAGGCCAAGTGATTTTAGCCAACAGTTAAACAGTTATGAGATTTAGATTGGCAGTTGTATACTTGCATCCAAATCTTTTCTGTTCCTGACAGGAATTGAATTCACATTTTTGACTCAGTAAGGTCAGTCTAAAACCATTAAGCTATAATATATTTTAAAAAGAAAGACAGCAGTTTTTCATCTTTGCTTGGCATATTAGAGGATTAACTGGAAGAAAGAAGGAAGAAAGAACAATCATAAAGGCAAACGATTCTCTGACCCAGTGATAAAAGCATTTTTCAGAGAATGAAATGTTCTATGTTCTATTTTCTATGTTCTATTAATCTATGTTCTAATAATCTATGTTCTATTCCTCATTTTTAAGAGTGATTTGAGGTTTTTGTAACCCCTGCCTCTATTTTTATTTAATAAAACACTCATTAACTTTTAATACAAAGAAGCATAATACCTACTCATTGAAGTACAAATATGCAACCCATTTTATTTCCTTACCAGGCATATTGGCTGAGGTCTAGCTGACCCAAAGGCAGGAAAAGAATATAATTTTGACAAAGTGATGGTTCATATGATTATAGAGGAGTATGCAAGATTCTTGTAGTAAAAAGAATCCACATTCAGTGGAATAATCTTTTTATTTTGAGTCTTGAACCATTTATGTGTCTCCTCTGTGGTATTCTGTGCCACACATGATTGATCTAATTTTTGAACTACACAGATATTTCAGGACCTTTTAAGTATCTGTTGTACATAGTGACCTGTCACATCTCAGGCCATGTCCTGGCCATGGCAACATAAGACTGACTCCAAGCAGAAGGCAAATATCTTCTTTATTTCATGTATATTTCATGCAAAGCAAGCAAGCAGACAGGACAAGAGATCTCTAAAGAGATCCAGCTGCTCTCTGACCTGGTGCTTCCAGCTTCGGGTCAGGAGCAGAGAGAAAGAGCAGCTACGATTGGTTAGCTACAGAGCAAACTGTTAGGATAACAAAGGCACAAACACCTTCTGTGAGATAGATTGTCCCAAAACATTTTCAAATAGTTTACAAAACTTTCTTGAGGTTTCTCATCCTCTAGCTGTGAGAAACGATTCTCTTTCCACAGCTAGAGAAAACTTTTCTCATGGTTGCAGAAGCTGAGAATTCTCCTCTGACCAAGCTGTCAGTGTCCACAGTCCTCACATCATGGTGAAAATGAGAACAGATACAATGCTTCTAAAATGTAACTGAGCATTCTCTCACTCTTAACTCAATTGTTTGCAGGAAATAGATCAAAATACCTGCTTCAAAACAAGGACTTCCACACCAGCTTTTGTTGAAATAATCAGAGTGGATATTTTCATATCTTGTCTGATGCAGAAGTCCTGAGACATATTAATCTTAAATTTCCTATGCCCTCATTATTATTTTTGATTTTTACTCCCCACCTCCACCCCCATTTCCTCCAAATGATTTATTGGTAGAAGGCTTAATAGGATAATAGAGGCCTACAGAAATCTGCAAACCTGCTCTAAACAGTAACAACTTCAGGTTGTTTTGAGATTAGGAGGAACACAGGAATGCAAAGAATTTAATTAACAAATCTTGTAATAGTGCTAGCAGAATAGACTACCTTTAATAAAAATCCATCACTGATAATTACTTTCTAGCCTGAGTAAAAGCTTTGTATGTCAGAAATAGTGAAACAGGATTATCTTTTATATTTATACGGAGAAATAAAGATATTTTCACTGATCGGACTAATTGCTTCTGTACAGATAAAAAGGCAGAATTAAAGGAAAAAAATAGAAAATATGTGGGTTTTCTTACTGAGGTAATTGCAGTGAAGAGTTGACAATGAGATCTAACACAAGTTATAACTTGAGAGAGAAGAAAAATAATGAAAAAAAACCCCCAGAAATCTGAGTAATGTTCGTTGATAACAACAGAATTCGGACACTCAGTTTTCGTCTTATGTATTTTCCCCAAACTCTGTGTTAGTTATACAGAACTAAACTGTGCACAATAAGCAGAGGACTTCTAGGTCTCATTAGATCACAAGTTTCACAGTCTCAAGGACACATATTCACTAGTCCACCCTTAAAAAAAGAAACATGCTTTTTCTGTGCTCTTAATTGGAGCCACTAGCACTTTAAAGACCTATAAGGTGATGGCAGTGGCACAAGTCCTTTGGAATTATTCTTCCAGCAGTTGGCTTCTCTGTGCTCAGTCTGAACAAGTTGCAGAAAACAATGAGTTTGCCTCCTGAAGCTTATTTTCTCTGTCTAGTAGTTTCTCCAACAGCTACTGGATAATGATTTGTTGAGAATCTCAAATCCATCTGCTTTCTAAATTCCAGCAATGACATAATATTTTTGTGAACTTTTTTTCCTTTATTAACTCTTGCAGTATTTATTAAGCAGTTCTTCTTTCCCCCCTCTCCCTCTATTTTGAAATTAATTAATGAGGAACAATTTGCTGCTTCTGAAACTTACAAGTAAACTAGGCAGAAAAACATACCTATCCCTTTTCATCGGCATAATCTACCCAGAAACTAGTTCTTGTAGCTGAACTAGTTACCCCTGCCTCTTCTTACTGTTAAGAGCAATTGGATATTCTTGTGAGTTCAAGACTCAAGAATTTGATGCATTTTCAGCCTCCCTGGAAAATAATTTGGAGTGAGGGGGTAAATGGAAGGAGCATCAATTTCCCCCCTTGTGTTCAACACAATACCGAAAACAGACAGCTGTGAGTTTTTGCAGTGCTAGACTAACAGTGTAAATAGCCATCCTTAAGTAGCAACATACACATGATCTTTAATTTAATGAAAATAAAAATATAGTTTACTAATTTTAAATTATATTTAAAATCCTTCTAAATCCTAATCTTTCTCCTATTATTTCTACACAGAAGAAATTTTTTTCTAAATTAAATTTGGACAAAGTAAATGTAATACATGCCATTCTTGATGGCTTTCTTGCAATTTGCAGTACATGTTCTGCCACTCTTAAGATTCTCCCTCTGACCAGAGTGACTACCTTCCTTCATGTCTGAGTGACAGCTAAGCTCTGAAAGTTAACCACAAGGTCCCTATACTCACAGAACTAGGCAAGCCAGTAGTTTTCTGTTGTAGCCACTATTAAAACACACTTTAATTTATCTTGTGGACAAGTCTGCCTAGTGACACACAACCAGAAGATGCATGTCTCTGTTAGAGTATCAAAACTGGCTCGTACCCTAAGAACATAAATAAAATATGCTGTTCTGCCAGTAATGTTTTGGAGCACAAACAGGGAACAGTAAGCAGCTAGCAAAAAAACAAGAACTGGTGTAACCCCCTCTTAGAGATAATGAAGGCTTAAAAGCTCCTTGGAAAGACAATTATTATCTAGGGAGTTTATCAGAGTAATTAATTTTTCTAGGCAGAAAATAAGTCCAAACTCTCAAGCCTGCTCCATAGAAAAGATGACAGATCGTTCTTTGCAAAGCTAATTGAAAAAATGTTACATCGCTACAGCAACCAGATTAGCAACATCAGAAACAAAGTAGGATGAGTGGGTGAAGTGTCCTATATTTACCAAAGTTCTTCACAGAGACAGGAAAGGCTTCTCTTCAGAAACAGTGTTGTGGACTTTCCTGTTACTTCACAGTCAAACCTAACTAGCTATAGCGTAAAACCAGCAGAATTAATAGGTTTTGCCATTGTCAGAGACTGAAAGAGTTCATGCCTCAAACATTGATATAAAGTTTTAAAGAAGCTACAACCACAGAAACCCCCCTGAAGAACTTTGGACTGTAAGTCAAACTACTGAGATTAGATAAACGGAAAACCCAGTCTTTCATCAACCTCAGACCCAGGCAGAAACAAACAAGTAAACAAAGGAAAGAATGTGAGCCAAGCCCAGCAGCTGTGCTAAGGATCTTCCCTGGCTGGGTTTGGGGTAGGGGAGACCACAGCCCACGGAAGCCAGGTTTGCACAGACTGCCCCTTGAAATGAGGCAGGGGGAGGAGGTTTTGGGTGTAGCTTCTGCTCAGGGGCACTGAACACTCATCCTCCCTTACACAAACCAGCCCAGCTGTGCAACTCCCAACCCCACAGACCACATCCACGGGACTCTCACGTGAGAGGCAGCTGAGGNGGAGTGGTGATGTTTTCCTTATTCTGTTCCTGTCACCCTCTTTCTGTCCCCCCCCCCACCTATTTTCTGTTTCTTTCTTTCTCCTTTTCTCTTTCTCTCACATTTACTATACAATAAAATCCATATTATTGTCACTGGCATATGGTCTCATTTGCACCTTAATATGGGCAGAGGAATTTCTAAAGAACCTTAATAATAATTGGATCTCAACAGCTGTATAAATGTTCTTCTGCTGCCTAGCATCTTATAATTTACCACATTGTTCAGGAGGAATCCCCCATCAAGTTCTTTATGGTAGCAAATACTAACAGAAATGTCAAATGAAGGATTGCAGCACATGAAAGGAGGTATTTGATTTGCTTTACCGCTTTGGTTTTGAATAAAAATGGACTGGTTTTTATTTTAATGCAAAATATGTAAAGTCCCAGAAAAGTCAAAAACTTTATGTTTTGTTTCAGTGGGCTTTCGATCTACATATGTTCTGTGTGCATGCCCATTATCACACTGAGCACGAAACATGTTCATGAACATTTAACCTGTTCATGAACTCTTTGTGGTCTTTCTTTAATCCTACCGTTCAAAAATATAATGAAATACACCATGCTGTCACATAAATCACAGAAAACACATCTTCGAAATTAAAAATAATTTTGGAGCATTTACATATCTTTGAAGTTTTTTCTGGCAAAATCTGTGGAAAACATCAATATGGCATTATAAAAGGAGAACCTTTACAGAGCACTGTTGGACAGACTTGTAGACATGTTCAGGTACATAGAAAGTATGGATAATAAAAGGGGTTTCCAAGAATTTTCAGATTTTCACTGATTTAAAGGAAAATTCTCTTGACAGGTTCCTTTGAAGATATATTTTTATCTCTAACTGCAGAAGTTCCAAGTGCAGAAATACTTTTGAATATACCTTTAGATACCAAGGTATCTGTTATTTTAAATTCTTGCTCTACACCTCTAACAAACTGCAAGGAAAAGGCAGTGGGAAACAAGGAAAAAACAGACACCAGGAACTCAAGGCTTTTTCCAAAGGTTACTTGACATTTGTTGTATACAGAGCCAGTATGCTCATGTTGGGTGTTGAAATGGAGATAAGCATTGACACCACTCAGTTTTGGTCATCCAAATTGTCCATTTTCTGAGTCATTTTCTGTAGCCTTTATCATCAGCAGGTTGAAGTAAGTTGCTGCAGAGGGTGGTTCCTGCTGACCTCGAGTGTTTTCAGGGCTGGGATCCTGACTGTCTACTTTATGTAGCTAAAGCAGGTAGTGAAAGTTCCACAAAATCAATAGAACCTATAACATATATTTTTAACTATACGGTTACAGTACAAGACTACTATTGTAATGACAGAAACCATTTGAGAATTTCCAATTATGGGCAAAGAAATTCAGAATAGCATGGTAATTTTTGATGTGTGATTTAATTATTAAGAAGCACTAGCATTATATTACCCATTAATTTTACTGGAAGCATATTTTGACTTCCTCTCAAAATGGGAAAGCTTATTTTCAATTCCATCAGCACTAACTTTGTATTCTCTGTTCACATTTAATATATTTTAGATTTAATAGAAGTTCGCTTGTGTGAAAATTCAGAACTGACAACAGGGTTCCTGTGTTATATATGGAAGATACAGAAGCCTGTTGTCTTTCCATGGATGTAACTATTTTTTTTTCTTCCTAATCCCAATTCTTTCATTACAAATTAAAATGTGAACAAAATTTTAATTATGAGTTTAAATGCATAAAGAACTGAAAACCTATTCCTACTTCTACAGCTTTTGGCATGGAGTCCTATACATCTCTAGAACTTCATTACAGATAGAAGTAAACAGCCTACAAGTGACTCTGTGTTTGTTTCTATTAAATTCCAGTATATTCTTTTATATTTAGTGTCTTGAAAGCATAACAATTTCAACAGAACTAGAGAATTGAATGAAAATTGAATATATATAAGCCCTGAGTAAATAAAATACGTTACTGAATGATGGGAAATGAGAATTTTACTCAAATACCAGTAATATATACAAGGGTCCAGCCAGCTTCCTGCATGTATTAGAGTGAGTATTTAAGTATTTCCCAGAACAGACAAAACTCCAATGAAGAGATCATTGAGGGTATTATGTCTCATAATACTCAACTCATTTTACTAGAATATAAAGAATGTAAGAAAAAATATATTTTGCTTCCTCTCCTGGTTAGAGGAGGAACAGATTTGAATGTGGATCCTTTGCTTCAGGTGAGCAGCCTAGCGGATTTTCCTTTCAGAAAATTTCAAATTATATGTGAGATGTCTCATATGGATCACTGAACTATCCTGGAGGTTAGAAGACACAAGTAGAAAAACTGAGTTCCAGTATTTATATGCTTAAAGTATTTTATATTATATAAAGCAGAAAATCAGTGCATTCATAGATCCAACAGAGGTGTTAGAGACACTTGCTCAATCCTTGCACAGAAAAAGAAGAGCAAGACAATGTGGGGATGCATTCAGGTGAGGTAGGTGGGTTGGTTGGAGTATTAATTAAAAATGTAACATTTTTTATCCTAAATTGAGCAAGTGTGCTGCCTTCTGAAATGGTGTATCAGAAGCATGAAGTACTACAACTTCAATCCCAGCAGCTCTGAGACAACCCAAACTCTGTGTTTGATAGGGTATTTTTTGGTGAATTAACCATTCACTAAGGAAAAACCAATCATTCAGCTCCGCTGTGGCTGCCTAGTATCCCAAGAATACTGATTTGATATTTTCTAATACTGGTTAGCTACCACTTGTCTTGGGATAACTTTTAATGAGTGATACAATTGTGAATTATGTAAACACAAATGCAGTAACAAATGTCTCTTGCTAATGTTGATTGTTTCTTAGTAATTGTATGTATAATTCCTGTAATTATAATGTTATTTATTATGTTAATTTACTACAGAGTTCCCATTAATTATTTCTAAATGTGATTGGACTGCTTGCTATTTCTGACACTTGATGCAGTTAGAAATGACGTGGACCACATTTTAATTAATCTTGCTATTGTTTTTCATGTGCTCTACTATGAGCTGCTTATTTTTCAAGTTTTTGTGGGTTTTTTTTCCTTTCCTGCCTTTACTGGTGAAGTATCTTGTAAAAATGCAGCATAGAGCAAAGGCATTCACCAAGACTGTTTTTCCAAAAGCAAGCGAACAAATGGGTGGAGCCTTAAAAAAAATGTATATGTATATGTATATGTATATGTATATGTATATGTATATGTATATGTATATGTATATGTATATAGACCTATCTAACTCAGAAACCAGGTTTAAATTACACATGTAATGTCTTATGCTCAAATTTGAAAATGGTGAATTAACCTCTTGGGAAAGATACTGGAGGTGTTACTGAACACTATTGAAAGGGTAGGGAGAGAGTGCCCATCTTGATTGATTCTCAGATAACTGGAAAAAGAAGTCAAAAAGAGAAACTGCCTAAAGGCATCGCACTTTTCCATGTCTGATCCTGACTGTTCTTCAGGAAGTTATCTGGACAAAAAATGCATTTAAAAAATCAAGAAACAAAATCAGCAAGGCTGGACAAGCAAGGATAAGTACAAGAGGTGAATGACAGCTGAAAGTAATCTGAATGACTGCAAATGGAAGTTTTAACTTAAAGGATCTTAAAAGTGTCTTACTAAGCACAAAATATTTTTGGCCTCAAAAGCCCCAGAAGACCATCTCCATGGCAGGCCAACCTATTTAAACAGAAAGGTCAGACTGTCAAAGAAACTAACTACCTCTCAGAGCTGTAGAGCAGATGGTGAACTGGGAGGTAATTTAATGAACTCCTCCAACCTCCCATCCTTCGACATTTCACACTTGGCTCCACAGTTAGCTGTGCAACAGATATCAGCTCACTGAGTTCCAGGCACCAATAATTACCTTGAGAAGAAGTAAGGGGGCAAAGCAAGCTTCAGCCCCTTTGTGCCATTAAGAGTACTCCAGTTTCATAAATAGTTGTCTTCCATAATCTGCTCACCTTTTCAGAGTTGTCTGGTTCTTCCTTTAAAAACAATGACCTTTGATGCTGGATTATGTGTTTGCTGCTGATACACAGGGAAGAGCAGAGCCCTTGGGGCAGAGCCTTCAGCTTTTTCTCCCATCCCATAGTTTCCCTGGTCAGGGACTATATCTGGTCACTTGGGACAATGAACACTGACCCTGGCATTTCCAGAGAGAGCTCATAGCAATCATGTCTCTAGTTGACTGCATCGTCTGTTTCCTCATAAGAAACATGCAAAAAAAACCACACAAGTAATGATTTAGTACAAAAATTGGTCAGTGACCAATTTTTTTTTATTTTATAGCTCTCTGTTGGAGACCAGCAATGTCAAACAGCTTTGCTTGTTCTCCGGGGGACCAAATTTACCCCCAAAGCTCCACAAGGAGGCTTTGCCATC